>JAHBCN010002843.1:0-84104 GCA_019359885.1 Listronotus oregonensis | reverse complement strand
CCCTTCCAAAACACTTGCGTGTTCCGGGTGGTTTGCTCGGGGGCACCTTTCGAAACGGATTTACCCGTTTCGGTCAGCGGACCCTTGTCTCCTTGTGACATTTGTCACTTTTTTCCTATGAAAGCGGTTCTGTCCGCTTTCTCTTTGAAGCTAGGGAAATAATAGTCCACCACGGCAGAGCCCCGCATTACCACAGTAATGCTAGATATTTTGAGAGCTCGTCCTGTATCTCAGAGGCACCGTTGGGGACACCTGTTTAAGACAATGGATGTCCTTCACTCATCAAGGTATGCTAACACCTTGAGTTAAGCCTTGTATTTGTCTTAGCTTTGGATCCCGTCCCATACGCTAGTGGCTGGAGTTGCCAATAACCGGCAACTCCAGCGCATGTTACAAAAGATCCTACTGGGCCCAACCACGACATCGATGTGCGAACACAGCGGTGGGATTCTGCAACGTTGTTTTAGTCGGTAATCTGCGGTTTGGAAATCGTTTATGATAAACTCTGACTCCAATAAACAGCTGTTTCTGTATTTCCCAGCACCGTGATCATATCTATGAATTATTTTTAACGAGCAAACCTGTTGATTATGTCTCAAATTGAAATGACCATAATACAAATGGCAAATTATACTAAATAATTTTTTATGGTAACTTGATTTAAACTAGAAAACCTATTGACTGATTTTTTAAGATGCAGACGTATAAAAGAGACAGGGTTTTCCCGTATAATTGCACCCTTTAAAATTTTTATTTTTATAGATAGAAAAAATAGTTTATATGAGTTGCAGGATTTTTCATGAAGATTTTCATGGTGTAAGATCAGAAAAACAAATAATCGGAAATTAAAAACACTATCAATTTCTTATTTTAAATGGAACACCTTAACTAAAATTAAATTTCATTCCTTTAATATATATATATATATATATATATATATATATATATATATATATATATATATATATAACTATATATATTATATATATATATATATAACTTATCTATGTTCGGATAAACAAGTTAAAGTTATTTGAATTTCAAATCTGTTCTTATAAGCCATAGTTAGCCATGAATACAACCCAAAGTTTGGCAAAAGTTAAGTCGCGTTAGCCATGGTTCGTCTTGGAAACCAAAAAAAAAAAAAAAAAACAAACAAGACTTAACTTTGCCAAACTTTGGTTGTATCCATGGCTAACTATGACTTATAAGAACAGATTTTAAATTCAAATAACTTGCACTCGTTTATTCGAACATAGATAAGTTATATATATATATATATATATATATATATATATATATATATATATATATATATATATATATATATATATATATATATATTTTTTTTTTTTTTTTTTTTTTTTTTTTTTTTGAAAAGAGGAAGATTAGCAGAATTTGAATTTTCAATCATATATTGGGTGTTTCATTTAAAATAACGAAGTTGATAGTGATTTGTTAATTTTCCGATCATCATTTGTTTTTCTATCTTACACCATGAAAATATTCATGAAAAATCCTGCAACTTTCATATAAACTATTTTTTTCTATCTATAAAAATAAAGATTTTAAAGGGGTGCGCAATTATACGGGAAAACCCTGTACAAAGTGGATGTATATTAAGTACTGAATAAACGTTAAAAAAATAATAATGGGTCTTTTATTTGGTGCCATTAAGTTTTAGTATTAATAGTTAAAAGGCTTTCCCATGAAAAAGTGTTTTTTTTTATTTAGACATTTAACGTATATATATATATATATATATATATATATATATATATATATATATATATATATATATATATATATATATATATACAAATTCTGATCTTGGGCACAAGTGAAAATAAATAAACTAAGACTATTGTTGACTCCCAACTAACTTCAGAAGGATGTGATGGTAAAGTCATAGCTACATAATAGATTGTACTCGTTATAAAGAGGTTATAATGTTTTTTTTATTGCCATTGTGTAGTTCAATACACCATTGAATATTAGTACCTATTTTATTAAATAAACATGTGGGCGTCCTAAAATTTACTGTCTGCGTGAAAATGCTTTTTTACAAGTAATAAGAAGGTAAAAGCCTTGTTCTCAAAATTTGTAGAACTATTATTTATACTTTATTAGCTGCAACCCATCTTTAAAATTTATTTTTAATAATTTCTGAAACCACCTATCAGCTTCACTTCATTTTTACAACGTTAATGTTTGTCATTCCGACAAAGAAATATTTTATAATTATTTGCTGATAAAAAAAGGAATACATGCGAAAACAGAAAACTTCATTTTCTTTGAAGAAAATATGCTGAAATAATTTTGCCTTTTATTTCAGCAAAATTAGGAAACAAACGGGTGCCAAAAGGGCTTTTGCTAAATTTGTAATTTTTTCTGTAATTTAACCAGACCTAACTGGAACGATAGGATTTTAACCTAAACCTGAATTTGAAAATTGATTTTTCAGGTGCTTGTAAAGAAAACCACCAACGGAATTCGTTATTTTTTGATTATACATTTGAAAGTTTATCATTTTTGAAACAATTTGAGCAAAAAAATTTGTAGATGCTTCTTTTTTTTTAATTAAATTTGAGAAACAAAGTACATTATATATAAACTAGGGCTTTGTTGAACTTTAAGGTCTTTTTTAAACAGCAATATTTTAATATAATTTTTTTGTTCACTTATTTGTCACTCCATAAGTGATTACTTAATATTTTGCTTGAGAGACGCTAAACAGAGAAGTCTTCCATCCGTACCACCCGTAGAGTGTTTACAAATTGCAACCAGGGACCCAGAACAGCGTCTGCTTTTTTGTCAGTGGCTACAGCAACAAAATGATTATCCTGACTTCATTTGGAAGACCTTGTGGTCGGACGAATCGATTTTCACTAGAGATGGGATCAACAATTTTCGTAACAACCATATCTGGTCACTTGAAAATCCGTACACTATATACGAGAGTTTTCAGCTTTCAGCAAAAATTTTCCATCAACTGCTGGTGCGGAATTTTTAAGGGAACACTGTTACCCTTCCGAATTTTGCCTCAAAGGTTGAATGCTAACTCGTACCTTGAATTTTTAGAAAATTAGGTTAAAAATATGCTGGACGATATGCTTTTTAACTTACGAAAGAGAATGTGGTACCAGCACAACGGTGCACCACCGCATGTTGGAATAAATGTTGTTGCATGGTCGAATAATAACTTTAATGAAATGTGGATAGGTAGAAATGGTCCTGTTCGTTGGCCGACCAAGTTGCCCGACCTCAACCCTCTAGATTTCTATCTTTGAGGTCATGTATAGCAGTTAATTTATGTTGCTCTGCATAAATCAATTCGATGGAACAATTAGAAGCAAGAATAGGCAATGCAATGCAACATGTTCATGCTAGAACAAATTTCATAGGAGTCTGCCGGTCATTAGTAAACAGATGTCACGCTTGTATCCGTAAAATGGCGGTATTTACGAACACTTGATGTTATAAAACTTGTTTTTTTTACTTTGTAGTGTAATGAATGGGTTTGTTCCTGTTTCGTCAATTCGTGATTCGTCACCTGACCCGAAAATTCTTGTTTCGTCACCTACACCTCTTTTGGCCACTTCGCAGGTAACTATTTAATCCGCATTCGTCACCTGGAACCACTACCGTCATAGAAATCCGTAAAAATCTATTATTAACTAAAAATTATTTTCAAAATACCGTTTGGCCACCTTCCTTCACACTTCATCCAGGCTTAGGACTGGCAAAGCAAAAAGTTACAAATTTTTAGTATACATATTATAAAAATAAGAACTTTTTACTTTGGCGTGTTTAAAAGTTAATATCTTCCTTCCGGATTCGTCATATTATTATAAGGACAACTATTTACATTGTTTAATTTGCCGTCATGGCTTCGTCAAATATGTACATATTATTTTCCCAACATTATTCCTATTTAACGACGTAAGTCAATCTTGATAAAGTATCCTCTAAACTTAAACGATTTTCAAGAAAACCTTGAATGTTCTTAATTCTTGTATCCAAATTACAATATTTCTTCGCCCTTTTTGGTGCTGACATGAGTATATCTTCTTTTTGTATAAAATCTCATTATAATTTGAGTCTTCTTGAAGAATCTTTAATAATTCGTATATATTAGGATGACTTTTGCCAATGATTTTATTTAATCTACTGTGCCAACCTTCTACTGCATTTGTGGTACGATGTCTGTTATTATAACATATCCAGTGTCTGTCGGCGTCTAACCAGGTCTCAACAAAATAATCATTAAATATTATAACTTTTTCGCTTTCTGGAGAAAAATCCATAATCTTAAGCCCCAAAAAATATTTTACCATGTTCTAGTATGCGGCTACTTTTGTTACAAAATATTAATATTCTATCGTCCGATTTATTGTCGAATAAAAGGAAATTTCCATAGTTTTCTGGAATGATCACATCTTTGCGGTGTTTAGGCAAACTGTTAATTCCAAGAGAAGTATGTCTTGCTTTATACAACTGCTGCTTCACTGAAGAAAATCTGGGAATTTGAGTTACAAAATCAAGACCCTTGTCTAGAGCTTTATTTATAACTTCTTCTTGATATATTTGGGTTACTGGTAAAAGTTCTTCACGGGATCTTTTCTTGGCATTGAACAAGGTTGTTTCCACTTCGTTTTTTGCAATGTCCGGTGCACATATGGAATGTTCTTTACTCCTCAACACTGTTGTAGTATTTTTGTCGGTCGATACACTTCCAACACATTTTCGGTTCACACAAGTCCAAAAGATGTCACTATTTTAATAAATTTTCCTTTGGTGAAATTTATAACCTAAATAAAGCACCACTGGTTATCCTCTCTTTGATTCAATAACTTGTATTTCCATGTTTTCGGTTTAAAAAGTTAAGTAATTTTTGTTAAGTTAAAGGAACCTAAAAGTAATGTTGCTTAGTACGAATCTTAACCAAAACTAAACCTTAAATGCGTAATTTCCTAAAATGGCCTATAAGCCTCTTGGACAGGTGCGTAGGTAGTATTTAACGAAAGGTGACGAAACAAGAACACTTTAAACACTGTTTTTTTGCAGTTGACCAAACAAGAATTAAATAGGGCATAACAGGTAAAATTTGCCTAGGTGACGAAACACGAATTGACGAAACAAGAAAACACGAATAAATGTTATGTTTTGTAAAGTATATAGTGACTTCTTTAATAGTATTTATTTAACATGTGCACTAAAGTGTCTAACTTTTCACAACGTTCAAACCTAATTTCATATGACGTAATAATTTGAAAGCACCAACTAAGATTAGCGACACCCATAATGTGATTTAAAATGTTTTCTTTGGTAAAACTTTATAGTAAAACTTCTTGGAAACAAAGAAAATTTTGCAACAAAGTTTTCTTAGTTTTCGATTCAGAATTAAAAAATTAATTCGGGTCTATTTATGAATCACCCTGTATACATATATACAAGAAACAAGGATTTTATTAATATATTAAAACCTATTAAAATTATTAAGTTTTTAAAAAAGTAAATACTTTTAATAACAACTATTTAATTTAGTGATCTGATATCATCTTTTTCTCCTGCTACTTATCGAAAAAACGTAGCATCAGCATTTATACGTCTCTGGTATTTTCGTTTTGTGAAATAAAGGGGATTATTTAAATAACTATACTTCGTTAACTTGTTTTGCCCCTTATGATGCAAGTAATTAATTTTTAAATTTAAGTTCTCATTTCAACACAGAAGTAATAATTATTACTAAAAACCTGTTAATTAGTACGTCACTGGAACGTTAAAGTCTAAATACACAACACACTAAGCTTTTAATATCATTTTTAATACAATTTAAAAAACAATTTACGAGCTATGTATTGACATTTCTGGCTAAAACTGTCATTAACCAACAAACATGTACGGTTAAAAATTTTTATGCCTCATAAACACATTTGCTATTTCAATAAAGGCATAGGTATACTGAGAGTTATACTAAGTAGTAAGTAAACTCAATTAAATTGCAAAAACCATTTATAATTAATATGAATTTATGTGACAAAATTTTCTATAGGTAGCAGTAATTGCCCTATTTTATTTACCTTTTTAATTTTTTTTTTATAATAACAACGAGAAATATGAAGCTATATACAGAGGAGGTCCGGAGATGTAGGTACTTAATCGTTGCCGGGGCTGATTTAAATACCAGATTTAAAACAAAAGTGATGGAAGAATAGTAACATTTACCTTAATAGGGTAATAATTAGGATTTCTAAGCATTAAAGATACTTTTATTTACATTGAAACTCTTTAAAACAATCGAGACCCGACTGTACAGTTCTTTTCTGACATGCTGGCACAGTTCGGAGAACAAAGACGTTCTCAGACACGCACATACTCCGGAAATCCTTAACAGCCTAGCGCCGCTGCACACTTGCGGCTTATTGCCGTCCGAATTTGCCTGCACACATACTTTCGTTTATGCTGCGGTTCCATATAAAACAATGGTTTGTAAAAACCGCGACGGGCCCGGACACGGCGCGTCAACGGGACCGGACACAAGTGTGCATCACTTGATCTACCTTTTAGTACTTTAGGCCTTAATTCCGGCACCACAGCGGTCGGACAGTTAAAAACCGCAAGTGTGCAGCGGGGCTAAGAGCTGGAGCCAAAATTTAAACGTGATCGCGGTCACGGATGAAATTCATCAGTATGGTTTCTCTCTCAAGAACCTGACTTTCCCGTGCGGGTAGCCAACGCAGCATGTTCGAAGGGGGTAGTTATACAAGGTGAAAGTAAGGTATTTTTCAGGGGGACTAACGTGATGTGCTAACGGTTACGCTTGAAATTTAACGTCGTACTTTATCGAATTTCCAAGGGGCGGCCAAATGGAGTTTGCCGAGCCGTGTGGCGACCGAGGGTAAAGATCCCCAAACCTATGGGTGATTAACGTCATGCGGATACGGCCGCCGATTGCGGTGTTTGTTTCTTTGGATTTAACCAACCTTATGACTAAAGAGCGGCCTTTTTAGCATGTTCGGTCGTCCGTCGCATAATTTCTTTCTATGTATGTACGAAATTGTATCCCAAAAGAGCGACCGTTTCGGTGTGTTCGAACGTCCGTAAATCGGAGTCAATTTGTGACGGAACACAAATAACGTCACCCGGATACGGATACCATTTTCTTGTTTTATTACGTTGCATTCAAGAAATATTATTATGAAAGCGCGGCCGTTCTGGTATGTTCGAACGTCCGTAAATCGGGGTCAATTTTGCCGCGATTATATTTTTTTTGCTGCACTTCCGCTAAATTGATCTTGACTCACGGACGTTCGAACATATCAGAATGACTGCCCTTATGGGATAATATTCCTTGCATCCAAAGTAATAAACCATGAAATGATGGCCGTGACCAGATGACGTTATTTTTGTCTCGTAAAAAATTCACTCCGATTTACGGACGTTTGAACACACTGAAACAGCCGCCCATTTGGAATAAGATTTCTTTTATGAAATGAAAATACAAATAATATTTTTTGATTAAATGATTGAGGTGGAATTATGCCGGTTACTATATACCGGGTGATCCAGGAGGATGAGGATGGCTCATCCCTTTTTTTCTGCAATTTTTAGGAAAGGGGAAACTTGGGAATATAATGTTAAACTTTAAGTTCCGGGACTTTCGTTGACTTTTAGTTTCGCTAGAAGCGACCTCATCTTTTGATTTTCAAAAGGATATTCCAAAAATTTTTCTGTGTCAATGGTAAAGTGACACATTCTACGTTAAGTTCAAAGGTAACCATAAATAAAGTGTGTGCTCTTCTGAGAACATTTAAACGGTACCCTATATGTCAAATTTTGACATTTTTTTCTGACCTAGGTGGCCATCATAGGCAAAAAATTAATATTTCGATGTCATTTAATTTAACAAAAGTAATAATACACCTATAAATGATTTACTTTTAATTTGATTGCGTTTCGAAATTTTAAAATGAAAATATTCCATTTTCTCAAATGGGGTAATATGAATTCACCTTGTCATAAAAAAAGCTTAGCCCACAAAAAATAATTTTAAGTAAAAAGTAATTTAAAATTTTCCGTTTTTTTATTACATTATTTTGTATTAACTTGCAGGCTTGCTGTTTGCTATTAGTCCTAAATTTACTATGCTGTTTAAGTTTGACACATAGGGCACCAATAGACTCAGAATCTTTCTAGAAATCCAAAACTGTAATAATATACAGGGTGTCTCATTTGAAAATCAATATCAGTCAACTGAAGTCACGTGATTTGTCAAAAAGCGTCAGGTTCATTGGTAAGGCATTTAAGAAGGAGAATCCTTTGATATAAAACTAACCATATGTGTAAATAATCCCAAGTTAGTATTTTTTTTCCAATCATTTTAAACCCTAAACATTTCTTTTTTTCCTATTTTTTTTAAATCGCTGGATAGTCCACGAGGGCCTAAACCCTAAGTACTAACTTACTGTGGATATCTTTAAGAAAAGCAAGAGGAAGTTTAGTGACACTGGACTTAAGGATTTTGAAGTTTAAATGCAGTTTCTCAGGAAAGAACAATATTGGACAATTCCTCAGGCAAGAGGCCGTCGATGAGTAAGAGTTGGAGCTTTTCTCTAAAAGTGGAGTCATTCATAAAGTGCACTCTTTTAGCTAGGAACAATATTCCAGGAAGATCCTAAATGAGATACATACAGAGTACACAAATTAGGAATAGGAAAAATACTTTTTGGCTTAGAGTGGAATCGAGCTTGTCAAGGCTGCCGTTGCTATGGATATAATGTGTATGCCCATTAAGGTTATTCTTTAATGAAACGCCCACAAGTTTAAATAATCCTTTAATCTGCAAAATATGTCCGCTCATAAGTACAGTATCAGCATTGGCGAACTTTTTTCACGATAGCGAAAATAAGTGTATTTTGAGGTTTTAAACTGGACAAGATTTTTGGTGTCCCAATCCAATATTAATTTAAGGTCCTTTAAAAAAGAGATCGCATTATTCTTTCTTTGTTTTCTAAATTGGGCGTAGAGACTGGCTTAAGAAACTGAATATCAGCGGCGGTTTGGTAAATCAATACCCGTATCATCGTTAAATTTATGTTCTAAAATTGTTTTTTAACTTTTTATTAAAAGTAACCAATCATTTGCTAATGCCATTGTGTTAACAAATAAAAATAACTGACAAAATAAAATACCTCATATATTGTAATAAGAAACTTAGAGAAAATTTAAAAACATAAATTTAACGATGGTGCGGGTGTTGATTCGAATGACCAACCTCATCCGCTGCTACAAATATTAGAGTGAAGGGTACTGTCGTCAGCCAAACTGGAAGATTATTGATGTGAAGTAGAAATATAGTTGGTGCCAGAACTGTGCCCTGGGGTGACACAGCATTAACCTTGTAAAAGCTAGAAGTGTAACCATCTACAATAACCGATATACGTCGATACGAGGTGGAAGACCGGAGGATGGATATGTCAAGAGTAACGATTTGGGATTCACCAAGAATCTCAAGGGTCTTGTTTCACTTGTGTAAGACAATGGAAAGATATCTGTTGTGGATCTTTTGTGATGAAATCCATACTGTCTGTCATGGATAATTTTGCGTTTTTCTAAATACTTTAAAATTTGGGAATTGATAAT
The DNA here is from genome assembly GCA_019359885.1 of Listronotus oregonensis. Taxonomy (NCBI): domain Eukaryota; kingdom Metazoa; phylum Arthropoda; class Insecta; order Coleoptera; family Curculionidae; genus Listronotus; species Listronotus oregonensis. The sequence goes on along the minus strand of JAHBCN010002843.1, from coordinate 74,459 downwards.
TTCTTTTATTAACTTGCAAACCACTAAAAGGAGCGATATACATTGTAAATGTCATACTGCTTTCTATTATAACGTAATGAAAAATGGTAAAATTCGACCAACGAGACTGCGTATTTCAAATCAGTGCCGACATTGTACTATTTTTGTTTTTGACTTCAAGATATTGGAAATAACTTTTTTCTCCGACTAATGAAAGTTGTTAATTACAAAAACTTGGAAAAACAATGCTGTAATTTTTTCCCCAATTCAGACTTTAAACTCTAAACTTGGACTTAGTCTCTGAATTCAGATTTCAATTTCCGGATTCAGTGTTTAACGTCTAAATTCTAAGATTAAAGTTTGAATTTAGAGATTAAAATCTGAATTCACAGTGCTGTAATTTTTTCATAAATTTAGATGATAAACTCTGAATTCAAACTTTTCCTTCTAATCCAGAGTCTAATCCCTGAAAAGTGTGAATATCGAGATTAAAGTCTCAATTGAGAAAAAATTACAGCATGTTTCTTTTACGCTTTTAGTTAGCTAAACATATTTACTTTCTTTTTCTTCTCCTTTTATTAAAATATAATAAAGCATTTCTCTAGAGAACTGTATTACTACTTTACAAGAAAATTCTTAAAATAACTGATTGATCCCAGTTGGTTATAAAGAAATTTTATTTTATTTAAAAATTGCCATTTAGAATTTATCTTTGTACCAAATCTTTTTAAAACCACATTATTGGTTCTTGTTTTTTCAAAAAAACTTTATTTAAACATAAATTTTTATTTTAAAATTTAAGACGTAAACACAACATAACATTAAAATTCCTACTGTATTAACTATTAATATCAACGTGATATAAAACAAGTGATTTTAAGTCTGTATTGCAGTGTCCTCAAGTAAATTTTACAAACAAACAATCCTAATGTGTTTTTAAAATATTAGATTTAAAAGTAGATTTGTAAGAACGGACATATCCTTGAATTTATTGCAACCACTAAGCAACTTTCCTCACAAAAAATAATTATGGAACAAATCACTGACAAATTGCACCGGTCACATCAAGTCACGCCGCAAGTTTACAACCCTGAAAGTAACTTATTAACTGATGTAATATAAATCGGCCTATTAGTAAAGGTAATATAAACAGTGTATTATTTCTGCAAATAATTAAAGAACAGCACCTAGTTAAACCGGTATTAACTGGTATTTATTTTAATGAACGATTCATTTAAAGTATCCTAATTTCAAAAACAGCATAATTTAAAATACATCCTTTGATTTGGTAGCCGTAAAAGTAAATTAATTGTTGAGCCAAATAATCTAAAAGCATTTTCAAATTGTGGTCAATAAGATGCTTAAAACTTATAGGCGTATTTTTGATTTAATTACGTTACAATAAGGTTTAATTACTGTAATTTTTATCCCTACCAATTTTCAAATTGAATTTTTCTTCCTAATAAGCAATAAACAATATCTAGAGCGCGGATTCCTTTTTTAGAGTATGTTGTTTGTTGCCACTATTTAAAATTTTAAAAAATAGATGTGCTCTTATATCGTCTTAATAGCAGAGATCTAAAAGTTATTGCATTATACGAGGGTTGTCTTTTAAGTTTTCACAAACGACCACTGGATGACGTTGCTGAAATGTGTCATCACTGTATTGGTAAACTTTAACATTTTATTACCTAATCAATCGCAACTTAAATTGATTGATTAGTGTGTGTTTTAAAAAATCAATTTTATGCAAAAATTGAAATTACTCGTAAAGGTTTTTTTTAATGATTTTTTATGTTTCCAAGAAAGACCTTACTCAACAACAATGCCTAAAATCCAAGGAAGTTTAAAGGTGTATGGAAGCCCAATACTGTAGAACAAAATTGGCCCCGCGGAGTTTGCGCAATGAATAGTAGGTCAGAGTCGGACTTCCATAATTCTTAGTTACTATCTATAAAGTTGACATCATCAAATGTCAAATTCAAGCATTCACTGTTTTTTTTTGCACAAAATTGTTGGTTATTATTAAACGATACTACCATAGAATATTTAAAATTATTGTGTAATATTGGATTTTATATCATCTAATATAATATGGAAAGAATAGATGGCGCCACTTTACAGCCTTCTATTTAAATGGTCGATATTTTTGGGAGTTTTGTATTTTTACCAAAATCTTTGTAAATAAATAAAAATACGATTTTTTAAAAATACATTTTAAACATTGTATGATAGTTTTATGTACTTATCACCAATTTTGTGATAAAAGAAGCGCAAGATAGTGTAAATGAGTTTAATCTAATCCTAAGATTCTGGTTGTACATTAAAAAGTGAAAATTTTTATAACTGCTTTTTAAGCATATACTATTCACTAATAACAAACACTCATGAGACAGAATAACAGTGGTTAAAAATGTTTAGTAACCATTGGTACCTAGGTATCCATTGTAACAGTAACCGTTAATCCGTTAAATATTATGTGTCTACAGTATGTCCAGCTTGTAAAAAGTTGATAATGTAAGTTTAAGAAACCAAAAATATATTTTCTTTTTAAACAAATACAAAAAAAGCAAAAAAGAACTTTAACATAAAATTGTACTTCTTTCATTCAATTAGAGGGACCTGTATATATTAAAATTTGCCTGCTCTGCCCAGTAATTAATAATTTTGATCCTTTAAAAGAATGTACTAAATTATTAAATGAAATAAAAGTACCTAAATGTAAACCTTATTTCTTTTTAATAACCCACAGAAATACACAAACATTGTGGAAATCATCTAAAAGATAGTTAAGATTGCATTACTTTTCTCACTGCTATTTCCTATGAAATTTTTATTTTCTCTGGTTCATAATTGATATTATTATTATTTATTCGGTTACCTAACGTTACGTCTCATAAGAGGCACCTAATTTAAATACAAGAAATACTTACCTAAAGTAAAAAATGCCGGGTATGTTACCCTTAGATTTGCAAGACAAAACCATACAACCTCTAGTCATTTTGTTACGATATTATAAGTAACAAACAATAAACACAAAATTATAGTCACAATTTAAGAAACACTAATCACTAAAATAAGAAGGTTTTTATCAATCCAAAAAACTTCTGCAACCACAAAATATAATTACACAAAGCAAAACAATCGAAACTAATACGGCTCTCATAAAAGTATAATGTGTTGCCTAACTACACACTGATTTATCAATGTGTAAATAGGCAACACATTAAATTATTTCGTGGAATTTCGTTATTGCGCAAAATCGGCGGGGCCAACTCTGACAGTTATTTTCATACTGGGCTGGACATTTTTTGATCGAATGGGCCATAGCATTGGGCTTCCATACACCTTTAAACTTCCTTGCTAAAATCTCTTTGTTCAACTTTTGGTTAGTAATTAAGCACCATCAAAGAAGACCGTTTCCAATTATTGGTCCGTCAGTGATAAATGTCGTGATTGTTGAACAAAATCGGTTGTGATTCCAAAAAATATCGTTGTTGTGATAGAGATAAAAACGACCCTTGGCATATCGCAGATTGCAATACATTTGATTTTGCACGAAACTTTTAGCTGTGAGAAAGAACTGTTCCAGATGGAGTCCACATAATCTGAACAAAGCGCAAAAAGAGGCTCGTATTGAATGGTGTCCAAAAATGCTGGAAAAACTTGACCGTAGAAGTGCAAACTCTGTATATAACATTGTTAAAGGAGACTCAACTTGGATATATTCAAATTAACCGAAAATTAAACAACACTTTTGCTTGGGTACTGTAAAATGAACTGAATACCACACAAAAGTTGTCCGTTTACAAAGCACTTACAAGAAAATAATTGCTTGCAGTGGACATGTCTCTACTCTACCATCTATTAGAGTATCAAAAACGGTTAGTGCGGAGTGGTATACAATATTTTGTTTGCCCGAGCTAATAAAATAAGGAAAAAGAGAAGACACTAACCACAACTAACCACAACCAACAGTAAATGGATGGATAATAAATATGGTCTTTAAACGAGTAATAGAAATAAAGGCTGACGATGTTAAGGTCAGGAGCAAGGTAACAAAGGGCTGTCCGCAGGGAGGAGTACTCTCACCATGCGGACCACATGCTCTTAGGAAGTTGGAACAGTGGTGCGTTGAACACGCTCTGTAAATCCCAAGAAAATAGAAATGGTTCTGTTTGCAAATAAAAAGAAATTAGGGAACTTGACAGCACCCGTTCTTTTCAATTTTAAACTGAGCTTCTCAACAGAGGTCAAACACCTTGGTATTACCTTTGACAGTAAGCTAACATGGAATTCTCACTTGGAAAACAGAATAAAGAAAGCATATATTACATTTGATCAATGCCGCAGAAACATAGGGAAAGTTTGGGATTTTCTCCCAAAGTAGCCCATTGAATAGACACGGCCGTAATAAGTCCCATGGTAACTTACGGTTCCATAGCTTGGTGGTCCAAAACAGAACAGATCACGGCAAAACATAAGCTAGATCAAATTCAAAAAATAGCATGTTTAAACATCACAGGTGCTGCAAGGATTACACCGACTAGAGCCATTGAGATGATATTGAATCTCGCACCCTTGATTTATTTGTAAGGAAAGCGGCCTTGGATGGATGTTCCAATTCTACAGGCAAGAGCGGATTCAGTTGTAGCTAGGTTCGTTTTCAATAAACCCTACACTATCAACATAAAGGGAACAATACCAATAAGAGGCGAGTCTTAAGAAACCATTAACCTGTACACTGGCGGCTCTAAAACCAAGGTGGGCACATATACTTACCAACCATAAACCTGAAAATCGGATGGACAATGGGCGCCGAATCCCGCGTGCTTTAATCCGAACTGACAGCCATAACCATAGCGGCTTACGAAATTAAAAGCCGCAACATCGCCAACCATAGAATTTGTATTTATACAGACAGTAGGCAAGCATTACTAGCCCTGAATAGACCACGCATTACTTAGGGACTTGTACCAAAAAGTCATCAAGCCCTGACTAACATCTCTCTAAATAATGTGGTCAACATAACCTGGATTAAGGGACATGACATATCTAAAAGTAATCATACCGCTGACTTGTTGGCCAGGGCGGCTGCGGGACGGAATCTAGTTGGTCCCGTCCCCACCACTGGATTAACAACAACAGCGATTAAAGACCTCATTAAAGAATACTCCCATCGACTGTTTAAAGGAAAATGGGATGATACTACGAACTGCAACTTTGCAAAAATAATGCTGAGCTACCCAGACAAGTCAATGGCGAAAAAAACCTTATGATGTCCAGAAGAAACCTCCGAACACTAACGGGCGTTTTAACTGGCCACTGCGGGCTACAAAGACACCTATTTAAAATGGGTCTAACGGACACAGAATTATGTAGAGGTTGTGAACAAGAAAATGAGACAGTGGAACACATTTTTTGCGATTGTCCCGCCCTCACATTTGAACGGAACTCCATGCTGGGCACAAACTGGCCATTACGGGCCGAAATTAGGGAGATTTCACATAAAGACGTCGTCCACTATTTCAAATCAATAGGTTGGACGACGCAGTAAATCTCCCTCCTACAAGAGGAAGCACAAAGGACCTACTGAGGTCTAGGTGCAGTGGTATATTACCACCCTCTGAACATTCAGATTAGAAGAGATTAGAGCTGTTCAGTATTTTTGTTGCGAATATTTTAGTTACAATTATTAAAAGTGAAAAACGCAAAATAATTATACCTACCGTAAATTTTGGCACAATTATGGCAAAAAATTTTGTAAATATTTTTTGCGTGTGTAAAACGGTTTTAATATTTATTAATCAGAATTTTATTTATTTTTCAAGTATATGCAAACAATTTACGTCATTAAATAATATAAAAACTACACTTGTAGCCACAATCTGCACCAGTTTATTAAAGTAGTAACAAAAAATACTTAATAGTACTTAAATTCTTAGGAATTCGAATTTTGTCATAAATAGATCCTAGACTGACGTACTAAGAAATTACAAAGGTACATCAAGAGGTGCTTATTTATGACCAGTTTTCTAAAACAGCAACTCACCGTGCTTAACGACGGGATTATCACCCGAAGGGTGGAAAATTAAGTATCTTAACCTGTATGTTTAGTTTAATAGGCCGATTATTAAATAAAATTAAGAGCTTCTTTTATTTTCATCGACCTTTACTGTAGAAAACCTAAAAAAACCTTAGATTTGTCTGAAGTGGAGTAAGGGAAGAGACTATTTAAGATTAATATATTGTATTTCTAATCCCTTAAAAATACTAAAGTCATTAAATTTGTCAACAATCACATGTTTATGTAAGAAGTGTGGTTTTAGATGGTTATGTACATATTATGTACTTAAAACTTGCTTATTAACAATGTTGAAATTATTGTTAATGGATGATGGTTTAAATATTAAAAACAAGCTATATTTTTCAGATGTCCTGCTATGGTCTTGTATTTTGCAAACGGCACTGGTATTAGAAGCCCGATTCGATAATAGTATTGCAATGTTGGCAAGTACACTTTTTACGATAAAGTGAATAACTCCGTTTCTTTAAATACAAACCCCAGTTACTTTTTATTGCAATCAATTTAGCACACCCATTATTAATAAAACCTTCAAATATTGGATTTCTATTTTAAGTAGTTTTTGAAATATGGCAATTCTGCATATTCATTTAAAAGTACCATTACCAGTTTTAATTTGAATTGGGAATAACGAAACACTTCCACAGTGGTGGTTTGCAGAAACAGGAAGCATGCAGTGGCCATCCCGATCCACCGACTTGACACCCTTGGGCTTTTTCTTTTGATGAATAAGTATACTCTTTGATAATGTCACGAAGTCCTTTCGATAACGCCTCAAATATTAAAACATACGAGTATGAATTTTATGATTAGGTTATTGCTTAGCCAATGATGGAAAACACTTTGAACATTTAATTAGATAGTAGATTCCGTATTAGATATTTATTTTGTCAACACTTTTTTATTAGTTCTTGAATAAAACCAAATCCATTTCAAAAATAAAACAGGGTGTTCCATTTAAAAATCACTATTTCTAGTTATTTCCGGTGAGACCGGAAGTCAGGAAAGCTTGTTATATATGTATAACAATGATATTTTATTAGAATAAATACGCTATGAAGTGTCGTTTATATTTAGTGATGAGCGAGACCAGTCTTGGTCTTGCGGTCTTGGTCTTGCAGCAAAACCAAGACCGAGACCAAAACTAAGACCGGGGTATGCAGGACCAAGACCAAGACCAAGGAGTGCAAAACTACGCAAGACCAAGGCCGACCTGCAAGACTCTTGCACTTTTGCATTTTTTTTTAAATATTATAATATTCAATTTTTATATTTAATATACAGAGGTATTTCATACAGAAATGACAAAAAATGTGGCGAGAACTGTCAAAAAAGGCGATTATTTAATAAGTAACAAGTTTCTTTAATAGAATAATAATTAAATGGATCACTTTGTTATTTTATACAGTTCTTTAACAACAATTATGAATAAATTCAATAACATATTTCAAAAATAATAGAATTGTGACTCAATGGTCCGACAAAGCACGATATCCCCGAAACCCTTCACGACAGAGAAAAGCTAGGGGTACAAAAGTTTTAGAAGCTGAAAATAATTTTCATATTCCTAATGTTTTTTTTTTAATTAGCTATCTAGTGATCCCACTTACAGGGTGGATCAAAAATTTTTAAAATCCAGAAAAACATTATTTGTTCCACACTGTAAGAATGGCCATAGATTGCTTCTTAAAACTAAGATATAAATGTAAAGAAGAATTAATAAAATATATATTTTTTATGTCATATAGGAATAATTTTTTTACAAATGGATTTTAAATATCACTTCCGGTTTTGACGTAAAGGCAAAACAATGCTAAAAGAATATTAATGTAATTTTCATCAAAACCGAAAATTATATTGAAAAACCATCTACGTTGACATTGTTTCTACATGACAGTTTAACAATTTAACAGCATAATATGCAGAGTGGGGATTTTATTAAATGGATTTTTTTGTCATAAATTTTATATTTTAGGTCAAAAGCTAAAAATAAAGAAGTTTTCTTGAGTGGCTGTGGATTCTTGGAACAATTTTGGAATAGAAACAATTTCACATTTTACGCCCTTTGTTTCTATAGTTTTTCCATTTTTAGTTTTTCACCAGAATGAACGGGTTTCGGAGATATAGAGCTTTGTCACAGTATTGAGCCACCTTGTATATAAAGAATGTTTATAAAGTATTTGTACAAACTTTGTACGGCAAATGTTTGACTAATTTAAAGATAAAAAGTTCATATAAACCGAAAATATTTCTAAATAACTTCTTTTTTAAATCAGAAACCAATGTTTACATATTAAAATCATTTTTACGAAAATTTCACATCTGGTTGAAATTAAAAGTTTTTTTTCCTGCTCACACAGTACATAGTTTTGTATTTCTTTTAATTTTATAGGCTTCTTCAAAGAAAATTTAAATAATTTCTGTCACTAAAATATTTCTATGTGTCACTAAATGTATAAAAACAGGTTGTGTCTCAATTCAACTAAAAATTGAGCATAAGTAAATAAACCCCTACATTTAAAATATGCTTTTTAATCAAATAATTCAAACGATGTTAAGTTAAAATTGGCATATTTTATAATTTTAATGCAGAAAATATAATTTTCATCTTTATTTAATTTTTAAGTATTAAAAAAATATGTTTTATTCAATATTACTTAGTTTAAATTATTACTGCCAAAAAAAACCAGACCCTTGCAGCAAGACCAAGACCAAGACCTTCCTTTGGCTTGCAAGACCAAGACTAAGACCAGACTTGCAAGACCAAGAGTAGTCCGGTCTTGGCCTTGGTCTTGCTTTGCTCATCACTATTTATATTGAGAGAGAAATGAAAATCGGAAAGTATTCTTGTGGGCCCGGTATATTATATACATATATAAAACTTAAAGGAAACTTTTTTTATATATTTGTTGGCCTATAGTTTGTATAAAAGGGCCAAGTGTAATAATATAGTTTCTTTTATTTAAAATAAAGAAGTTATTATTAACTTTAGGTAATCATCCTACAGGATGTATCGCCCAAAAGAGTTTCTGTATTTAAGTTGTTTTTTAACCTTTATTTTTATTATTCATAAACTTAAACAGACCACCTAGTATATTTTTAAAAAATAGGAAATAAATTAACTAGCGGTTTAGTTGTTTAAGAAGGTATTTCTGATTATTTTTATATTATTTTTTTTTCAACCAAAGCATTTTAAATATTAGCAAAACAATTTTATTTCAATAATGTTGTGTTATAGCTTCCCTAAGAGCTCTAAAATATGACGCATCAGATTCACATTGGATTCTCATCTTTTATGTATATGTAATACTACCAGAGCTAGGAAATACCGTCGGATAAACGATAAATTTAATTGAAATGTATCGATAGAGCGAAGCGGTCTCTTGAGTGGTGCAATTAAATTCATTTTTTTGTTCTTCACATAAACTATACAAGATACATCTTCTCGTACTTACTATGGTACTATCTATAACGGAATGTGCAATGTGCATGTAGCGTTTACTAAGAGCTTTCCCAGTTTTGACTTCCTGATAAGAAACAACGACCATGTTATGTTCTGCAATTAAATAAAGCTTAATGTAGCTTAAAATTAAAAATGTAGGAAGAAATTATTGAAATTTTTTATAACAGTGGAACTACACAATGATATTTAAGTATATATTGATAATAATAAGCAGTGGCGTATTAGAAGGTGCGTCAAACTCCCCCTCTGTTCATCTGTTTGTAAGTGGCAGTATAACGGTTTTAAGGTTTATGCTTTGACACTAGCGCTGTACAATGTTTAGAGCTCTTTGCATGAATTTTGCTAAAGTGGTGGAATATTTGCCTTGTACGAGTATTACCATATCGTCAGCATACCCCTGGGCGTAAAATCCCCAAGGAAGTTTAAAGGTATACGGAAGCCCAATGTTATGGCCTATTCGATCAAAAAATGTCCAGCCCACTATGAAAATAACTGTCAGAGTGGGCTCCGCCGATTCTGCGCAATAACAAAATTCCATGAAATATTTTAATGAGTTGCCTACTTACACACTGATAAATCGGTGTGTGGTTATGCAACACATTATACTTTTATGAGAGCTGGAGTACTTTTTCTTTTCGTTATTTTCGTTGGGGTTTGCGCCGTATTAATTTCGATTGTTTTGCTTTGTGTAATTATATTTTGTAGTTGCAGAAGCTTTTTAGATTGATAAAACATTCTTATTTTAGTAATTAGTGTTTATTAAATTGTAACTATAATTTTTTGTTTATTGTTTGTTACTTATAATATCGTAAAAAGGAGATTGTATGGTTTTGTCTTGCAAATCCAAGAGTAACATATTCGGCATTTTTTACTTTAGGTAAATATGTTTTATATTTAAATTAGCTGCTTCTTATGAGACGCAACGTTAGGTAACCGAATAAATAATAATATATTAATTATAAATAATACAAAATAAAAATTTTATAGGAAATAGCAGTAAGAAAAGTAAGGCAATCTTAACTATCTTTTAGATGAATACCACAATATTTGTATATTTCTGTGGATCATTAAAAAGAAATAATGTTTATATTTAGGTACTCTTATTTCATTTAATAATTTAGACATTCTTTTAAAGGATCGAAATTATCAATTACTGGGCAGACCAGGCAAATTTTAATATATACAGGTCCATCTAATTGAATAAAAGAAAGTACAATTTTATATTAAAGTTCCTTTTTGCTTTTTCTGTATTTGTTTAAAAAGAGATTGAATTTTTGGTCTCTTATGTAAAAAATTCTATACTTCTTGTAAAATTTGTCGATGTTACCTGCATGAGGTGACACTAGTTTATTGTACTTTTATACAAATTATAAATTTATAAAATATTGTATGACCCTAAAACACAAATAACCAAATTATGGCAAGTTTTATTTTTCTTGACCCTTGCCGATTTCGATGATTTTTTGCATAGAGAGGCGCTGGTTACAAATCTAAAGTAACTTTTTTTCGACGTTTTATTTTTCAGATATCAATCCTTAAATACGACAATTAGATTAAACTCATTTACACTATCTTGCCCTTCTTTTGTCACAAAACTGGTACATAAAACTATTATACAATGTTTGAAATTTATTTTAAAAAATCGTGTTTTCATTTATTTTACTACGATTTTTAGTAAAAATACAAAACTCCCAAAAATATCGACAATTTAAATAGAAAGCTGTAAAGTGGCGCCATCTATTCTTTCCATATTAAATCAGATTATATGAAATCCAATATTACACAATAATTTTAAATATTCTATAACAGTATCGTTTTATAACCAACAATTTGGTGCAAAAAAAAAACAGTGAATGTATGGGTATCTAGTTTGAATTTGATATTTGATGATCAACTTTATAGATAGTAACAAACAATTATGGAAGTCCAAACCTGACCTACTATTCATTGCCCAAACTCCGCGGGGCCGATTCCCCTATTCCCGCTGCCCTGCACGCCCAGACAATTTTGTTCTACAGTATTGGCCTTCCATATACCTTCAAACTTCCTTGAAAATCCCTCATGTTAAAACGTGTTAATAACTCATTTACCACTAGAATCCATAGAAGAGAAGAGAGCACTTCGCGCTTCGCGACATCCTTGTGTTACTTCCAAAATCTGCCAACTTTTTAACATGTTGTAAATCAACCTGCATGTGGTGTCGTCTATTCCATGTTTACAGGCAGCCCTGAGCATGGAGCAAAAGGAGGCATTATCAAGCGCCCCCTGGATGCCAAGGAAAGCTCCGAATGCTATTTCCTTGTGATGTATGTACGTTTTCAACCTCGTTACGAGATTGTGGAGAGCAGAACCAAACGATTTACCTGTTTCAAATACATGTTGGTGTTCATGAAGGGGGTTTTTTTGAAGTGCCTCATTCCTGATATGCCTACGAGTTTTTCTAGTGTTTTCAGCAGAAATGATAAAAGGAAGATAGTTCTGTATGCCTTGGCTATAGCGTAACGTTTTTTTCCAAGTTTGAGTATGAAAATGGCCTGAGCAATTCTCCATTTCTCCGGGATGTACCCTATTACAATGCATGTTCTGAAAATGCTGCACAAGTAAGGCGAAAATAAATCAAGATTCCGCTGCAATAAAGCGGGCGAAATATTATCTTTACCTGGTGATTTGTATGGTTCAAATGTTGTCTTGGCCCATTTGATCTTTTTATGGCCGACTATTTGGTTGGTTACGCCTCAGTCTGCTCTTTTTGCGCTGTTATCAAGATTCAGTTGTACCTGATGATCTTCCGGTTGTCTGAAGTTCGGAAATTTTGTTTGCAAGCAAGTTTGGTGTTGGACAGACTGGTCTTGATGAAAACCAGACTTTGTTTAGGTTGATTTCCATACAACCTCCAGTCTGTGTCTCGGGTTGCGGTGGGTGATTACACACCTCATTGAATCGGCAGAACACATACTGTGCTCGTGCCCAGCAATGGCACGACTAAGATTCGCAATCCTCGGCAATGACACCTTGTTGCCGGGGGAGGTGAAAGATCTCTGTCCCAACAGGATCATCAGATTTATTGGACCTGGTGGGAGAAATATAAAAAGGTGTGAGCCACAATAGACCGATCGGTCGCGGTGGAAGGGTGTTATGGCCACTCACTTTAAACCTACCTACCTACCTACACACCTCATTGAGTTTGCGATTTCGAATCGCGTACATCTGTGTTTCGAACACATGGCTTGCTCAATACGCGCCAGTTTACGATATCGTTATATCGAGCACCTCCCGGCATCTTCTGGTCACAAAACTAGTTTTTTTTTGCCCCAAATGGCGAATAATAAGTTATTACTCACAAAATATTTCAACAATGCAGTAGCACGGGGGTTGTCATCAGTGCTGCCCCATGCAGTGTTGTGTGTATTTATATTGCCTCCTGCTAGCAGTTGGATTCGGTTTGCCCCACCAAATTCCACCAAGTTTTTAAATTCGGTGGGTGGTAGTGATTAATCTAAGCGGCCCGGAAAATAGTCAAAGAAGGTTTCCTCATATTTTGTTTCTTCCGATATCTCAATTTGGTGTGCCGCAGACCCTGCCCTACTATGTTGTGGGTTTGTCTGCACCAGTTTCTGGTTGTTTGGTGGTGTTTGGGCCATTAATTTTCCCTTTTCCTGATGCAGGTACTCTAAAGGTGGTCAGTCAGTGTTACGTTGTGCTGATCTGTATCACCTGACTCAGAGCTTTCAAGCATGGAGTTATGGTCAACTTCACTTTTTTCATGGAGTTTCCCCGAGAAAAGAGGATGTAAAATGTCCACATCTGCAGTGCCCCCTTACAGATGCGAGGGTTTTTACTTCGAGAGTTCTCGGGGTATCTCGGAGGCTCCGTTCTTGATGATGATGGGCTCATCATCATTCATCCCCTCGGCACGGATTCGCATGACATCATAGGATTAAGCCTATGGGCTAACGTGTGTGAAGTGTTTGTGTTTGCCTTATTTCCATAATGTGTTGTGTTTGTCCGGCGCGTAAGGCGTGTGTGGTGAGCACTCTTGGGCAAGTTGCCCGGAGGTGCAAGTGAATGTGTTGCCTGTGTCTGACCCAGGGCGAGTAGTGATGTCTTGCTCGTGCTCATTTGCCCGAGAGCGTGTGCCTCGCAAGTGCCAGCGTGTTACTCGCAATTGCTTTGTGTTTGTTCGTTCGTCAAAGCCTCATCTATAAAAGCAGGGTGTACGACGTATACGTTACACTTACTTACTTACACTCCTTTTACTTATTACTTAAGCATAGTAGGGGATCAATGATTTGAAAACCAAAGCAGATTGCTAATGGAAAATAGCCCCTAAGTATTTTCAATAGAGCTGCGCAGAAACTTTTGACCTTACACTGTAACAATTGTAAAACAATTATGCACATGCGCAGTTCGCACAACATTTAGTGTTTAATAGTTAAAATCAAGTATCGTGTTGGCAACAGTAAAAAAATGCCTAATGCTGGACAGGACTACACTTCCCTATTATAAATCTGATTTTAATACTACGAGGGTTTATAAAAAAAAAGAAATATGTTTCATTTTATATTTTTGCTTGAAAATTATTATACCATTGGATTTATTCCAAGATTAAAGGAACGGAATAAAAACGTTCTTATCTAAGGGTTAATACTAAGTAAATTTGCATGGAACTAATTTTGGTAAAGGGAAAATAAACTTTCAACATTAATTCCAGGTTCTCCCATCTTGTTTCCTTAAAAAAACATCGTATTATTTGCAAATACTGTAGTAGTTTCATTAGTCTTTAATAGTAACACGTTGTCGATAGAAATAATAAAAAGGACAGACCCTAAAAGAGTGCTCTAAGATTCATTCTTTCGATGATTTTTAAAATTAAAAGTGTATAAATATGCCTGTTGGTGTTTTTCCAAAAAAGATAACTTACGAAAGGGCGCAAGATTTTGTCCCGACTACTAGTTTTTTTTTTTAATTTTCATAACAAAGATGATGAATTATTGTAGCAAACGTTTTTGTCAAATTAGGAAAACCAAATGATTACGCACTGACTGACCTATAATTTAAAGCCGAAATAACTGAAAGTAATTCATTTACTGTTACTGTGCTACTAGGTTTGATATAATATAGTATTGTTGTAATAGGTTAAATTGACCGTCAGCCCACCGTAGAAAAAAGTGACCAATCTTACCCAGGATACGCTGTTAAATAGTGAATATTGCCTATGCGCTGATCATGTATTGATATTTACAGGGTAACTGCGGCTAATTAAATAGAAAATGGATCTATAAAGTGCAAAATCAGCCACCTTGGACAATTATACTTAGTATGCCATCTAACCGATATATACGCGATAAATAACCTTTCAAAAACTTTCACTTAGCATACTATATACGATTGTTTCAACACTACTATTTTTTTAACAAAAGCTAAAGTCGAGCTTGGACCTTAGGATGACAAACATACCTACACGTATAACGATTAGTGCAGTGTGTGGGGTAAACAAAGGTGTCCTCTGGATTTTTTTGTAAAGTTTCAATTTTTATAAAAATTTGGAATTAAGTTGCTTTTACCCTCTAAATCAAAGTTAATAGATGCTTAAAGTGTGCTTTTTATTTTTAGGGGGTAAATGCTAAAAAATTAAAAAACCATAGAAATAGACATTATGTAAATTAAAATCATATCCTACTGTGTCGAATGTATATATTTTTATGCTGTGAGTTATAACTTACGTTGTATTTGTAACGTTTCAACCCTTAAAAATCACCCTTAATAACGAAATTACAAAAAAGTTTTTTTTTATTAAATTCTTTAATGACGCTTATATTGTAGAAAAATTATATTTTAATAGTTTACGGTATAATAAATATTTACTTACAATAACTTGACACTTAAATAACCACTCCTATGGGATTTACAAAAAAAATAATTTTGACAAATTAAAATAATTTGCTGATAAATATGGTCTTGGAAATAAAGCTTAAAAATTGCAAAACCTCGCATTTTTTTGTCCTGCATCGATTTGCATAAAAATTAAGAATTTGGCTTATCTTACCTCAAATTTTATATCATAGTTATGTGCGCTGTTTGAATTTTAAGGGTGAAAACTACCCTTAACTGTCGCTAAAGGGTAAAGATCAATCAAGGGGAATTAAAGGGTTGTTTTTACTGATTTTTTCGTAGAAAAAGGTAGGGACCGACCTTATTTTCATCATAACTCGCTCAATTTTCATGCTAAAAACTTTTTTTTAAAGAAAGGTTTAATGATATATTAAAAAAAACCTTATAAATTTTTCCTTGAAAAATGTAAAGTTTGCCCGCTATTTGACTTTAAATCTTTCAAATTTAACATTTGACGATCAAAAGCTAACCATTAACAAGCCGTAGCTCAGTCCGTATTGATTGTGGAAAAATTATAATAAAATAGTTTTTTTAGTTTTTTAATAAGCTACAATTTTGCTCCTTACAGTTTTTTAATAAAATGGATATTTTTAGAGTCATTCGTAAAAAACACAATAAAAACGTCGATTTTTTTGTCGAAAAATTATTACTTTCAATCGCGATTAACTCGAAAAATATTAGCTTTACAAAAAAAAGTATAGAACATTTTTTACTTAAAATTACTTTATTCATTGATTTCTGTAGTTAAAAAGTAAGTAAATTTCCACCCACAAGATAGGGTTGCAACCACCCCCAGGATAAAAGCACCCCTAGGCATGATATAAACTTTGAACCTTGGGCTATTCCTTACTTTTCAGGTAATTTCATGAAGGACAAAAAATTCCAAGCCAAAATGCTTCATTTCCTGTAATAGATAGTTTTCTGCCATATTTTTTTGTATCAATTTTTGTTTGGTTTAGATGACATATTTAGTATAAATTGTTCCAAAATGGCTATTTTTTGCATCTAGTTCTAACCAGATATAACCGCAATCATCCTGTAAAATATATCAATTAGCTATTTAACATTGTTATTCGCTAATCGCTAATGAATGCCAGAGTTAGTCACGATATTTTTTATGCATTAATAAGGGCTGTTTATGCATAATTTTCTATACGATAATAATACTCATAAATAAACAATCCCCAAAAAAATTTTTTAGACATGTTTTGCAACTTAAGCACTATTATGTGGAATAACAAAAACTAAAGACGTTTTTTGTTCTTTCTATTAACTTTTCGGTTCATAAGTATAACAATACCGGTCCCGCCACTGAAATTTGCTTGATTAACAGGTGCTACAAGACGCTGAGGGCAAGGCTGACCTGTCTGATAATAAGATAGAGAGCCACGAAGGGGTTTAACTTTTTTGACAGAGATGGACTTTTTTTATGTAATCAATTAAAAACATATTTTCTGTTTTTATTGTGACCCAAAAATAAGAAGAAAAGAGGAATTGTAAGATCTTTTATAAGCGATGCGTGTGCAAAAAGACATTTCTATAAATATGTATACACATTTAAAAAACGACATTGAATTATAATAAAGTATTTATAAATAATAACTGATATACACAAATATTACCGTATAAATTCAAATATTTTTTAAAAATCTTTTATATTTACCTAATAGATTATAATTATGATTTATAAACACCACAAATCTGTATATCTCGCTCTTGTCTTTTCAGTGTAAGCCAACAGGTCCAGGGCGTTTAGGGATGTTAACAATATTTGATCGAATTTGGGCTATAGTCTGGTCAACATGTACCCTTTTGGATGAAATTTTTGTATATTCTCCGAAAATAACGATCAAGGTGTCATTCGATTCGGAATATTATTTAGAAAGTTTAAGGAAAAGTCCCAAAAGGGGCCGATGAAAATTGCAAAAGTTATAAACAATTTTTAAAAAAAGTAGGCGTTTGGTTTTTTTTGAATATCTCGAAAACTATCAAAGGTATTCAAAATTCGAAAGAAGATCTGAAAACAGGAGGATATTTTCTAAAAAAAACTTCTTACCTCCCGGAGCTGTATCCTAAAGCGGGTGGTCTGGCTTTCCTCGCGCGATTCTTTACTCGGACACGGTAACAACACGCGCGAAAGCCAGAACCCGCTTTTAGCACTATTTTCAGGGCTCTGTAAAAATTATAAATATTAAAGATAGTTCCGGGAGATGGGACATTTTTTAGGAAATTTCCTTTTCATTTTGGATCTTTTTTCAAATTTTAAATATCTTTGATAGTTTTATTTAAAAAAACAAATCCCTACTTTTTTAAATTGTTAATAACTTTTGCAATTTTCATCGGCCCTCTTTGGGACTTTTTTAACTTTCTACATAATATTATGAATCGAATGAAGGTGTGATGATCGTAATTTTCGGAGAATATACAAAAATTTTATCTAAAATGTTGACCTGACTACTATAAAAAGCTGCCAAGCTGTCTACAATATACAATTGTAATTTAAAAAATGTTGCATGATGTTTTCACTGTCTTCTGGCACCTTTCTTTGATGATGCGATAACAATACAACTCTTCCTAAAACTGATATGTGTCAGAAATAAAGGCATTTTAGGAATATTGAACCCAAAAAAAACTTTATCTTACTTTTTTTTAGTAGCTCGATGTTTTATTTAAACATTATAAAATATAAAATTTTAAAATCTTTTAACCACCTAAAAATATTGCTATCTCGAATATATTTTTTAACGTTCTCACTCTCTCTCCTAATAGGATTTCTTTTCAGTTTTGACCCACTAAAATATTAGTATACGTATGCCTATGACTTTTAATTTCATGAGCTATAAAAACTTTTTCGTTTTTTACCAAATTTGGTTTCGCTTAATCAACGTGTGGTTTTTATAATTTCAATTTTGTCCTCTTTAAAGGTTAGGCTACTGTAAATTTTTTTAAAAATCGTTTTTTCTTTGGTTGAAATAGATACTTTAAAGCTTCTTAAATGTAAGGCAAAAAAAATTAAACCTTAAAAAAATTCTTTCAAATTTCGCGCTTTTCCTGCGGTGCCTCCGTCGTCTCTAAAATGACGGAACATACCCTATACGCGCCCACTCAACTGCGTATCTATCGTTTTTCTCGTTTTTGATACACTACTAGATGTCATTAAATGTCTGCAATTATATGGTCCTGGAATTGATGGTAAAAAAAAATTATCATATTTTTATATACAAACTTTAAACGCGTATATCTTAAATTACGATTTTTTGTATGTAACACCCAGCATAACTCAGTCAGTTTTTAATATTTGTGCTTAAAATTTTAAACACATATTTAGAACATCACTACGCAGTGCATCACGTACGGAATTTTTGATAAATTAGTTAGAAACATTTTTATAAACAAATAATGGTCATTTTTTGGTCGAAAATCGACTTTCTCTTTCAAACAGCTACCAAATACCCAAAAATCAATATTTTTAAAATTTCGTACGTGTTTTACTAGCTGTACACATGTAAATAAAAAAAAATGTTGCCTTGTTCTAGATTTAAATTTGCATCAGTGATCCTGCGTGCGGCGGAGCATCTTGTAATTTTCATGGCGACTGAACGGCTACAGCACCGCCATTTCTTAATATTTTTTAACAAAAATTTGTTTACCTGCTGTTCAACATGATAAAAAGATTTTTTATTTGACCCTTCCTTTCCTTCAAAAAAAAAAAATCGACAAAAAGAAGTTTTTTTTCAAGTCCTTACAATGACCTAACCCCTTAAAAGTTTGGTGAACAAATATATCTTTCTAAATTCTTTTTGTACAAAATTTGGTTTAGTTTGTTTATCATCTTTTCTTTATATGACATTTTTTATACTTTTGTCATCTTAAAAATACCATTAACATAATTCTATGACTATAACCACTATTTATACGATCTGTTAGAAGTGAGATCAAGTGTAATAAATTTTGTTAATCTTTGACTATTCCGTCTTTTTAAAAGGATTTTATACGATCTGTTAGAAGTGAGATCAATTTGTGTAATAAATTTTGTTTAATCTTTGACTATTCCGTCTTTTTAAAAGATTTTATACGATCTGTTAGAAGTGAGATCAATTTGTGTAATAAATTTTGTTTAATCTTTGACTATTCCGTCTTTTTAAAAGGATTTTTTTTTTTTTAACATCCAAAAAATTTTGTTTAACCACGCCTTTATCCTACATAACTGTCAAAATTAAGATTTCTTTGCAAACAACTCACATGCCAAGTTTAACTCCCAAAACGGTCAAGAATAAGAACTAGTTGACAACAATAATGGCCTTTAAAATTATATATTCAACCTAATTTAATTTATTTATTTCAAAGACAAACAATCTATAATTAGTGTTAAACGTTTGTAATTATTTGACACACGTCTATTTTCATCGTATCTTGTTCCAACCAAAAATTAAAATCAACTTAATTCTTTTTTTATTGTACACCTATTACACAAGGTGGTTCAAAAAATATGGGACAACGCTTAATGACACATTGCATACCTTCAAAACGGCCCCATTTTTTATTATTACAAGTTGCAATTTTCTCCTCATTTTCAAACCGGGTTTTATTTATTTAAATGAAACTTAGTACAGTAATATCATTAACTAAAAAACACCTTCTAAATATAAACTTTTGTTACTATTATGAGTAAGTGGCGTAGCTCTGGCAATTTTATTTATTTTTTTATCATTATTTCGTCCTAACTATTTGTTATAAGTATTTTTGATATATTGGCACATAATGTTAATTCTCTGCTTTGTTCCACATCAAATAGGTACTCTTTAAATACCTTGATAAACTTAACGGCTTTCCGTATATTTTAATTTTACGTGGTACGAAAGGAGTAACAGTTATTTTTTCAAAAACTGTTTAAAATATCCTCCCCTTACTATAATACATGCATTAAACATTTGTTTTATTTTTTTTTATGGAAAAATTAGAATTATTAATAATTTTAAATATTACCCTTTACATGGCACGCAAGTTTAAAATTAAAATATCTCGAAATCCATTAGGTTTGTTCAATGTACCTACCAATAAAATTTCCCATAGCTACGTCACTGATTTATAATAATGAAAACACTTTATCATTTGAAGCTGTATTTCGGCCAATTTTCTAAATGTACCAAGTTTCAGACAAATCAAAAAACTCGATAAAAAATAAAGGAAAAATCTTAATTTTAAAATTCTTTCTTTTACACCCTGTACCTTAAAAAAGCGGCCAAGTTCCAGCCTGATGCACACAAAGCGTATATTACAAGAAATGTTTCAGCAAGTTTTTCCCCTATCATAACTTCGTTATTGTTCCATATAAGAGTATACGATTTGGTACTTTAATTGCCTGTAAAAAAAATAAGAAAGTTGTCAAGTAGTTTTTGAGATATTCGATTTTGAAAATCGCCCGTTTTACTACTGTCTGACTGACTGATTCAGTCGATACCTCATCAAAATTACGGGGCACTTTTTGAGGGAGTAGAAATTTGAAATTTGGTATGTAAATAGGTTTTGGGACATGATAAAAGGGAAACTGCACATTTTTCTTCAGAACGCCTTGGAACAGAAGGGGGTGTTTAGAAATTTGCAATCTGAGTGAATCTGAGTTTCTGCGGTCATAATTGTCTTAGAGTTTAAAATACAGGCAGAACTTTATTTACTAAACAAAGAAAATTGCTACTTTAACCTATTAGAGCCCAAACCAGACGCGATTAAGGGATAATAAAATGAGCAATTTTCGTACTTCATATTCAGTCTAGAAGATCCCACCAAAAACACTTATGTAAAATAGGGGCCAAGTTTCTATCCAAAAATCTCAGCCTTCTAAAGTAATAAGATCTAAAATAAGCCCAAGTTCTCTCCACAGTTTTGCTCCACTCTTTTTTGACTTGGCAAGTTTTTCTCTAGTTTGTATTAATGAAAAAAACTGCCGGTTTAGTTAAAAAGGAAACATTCAATAATACATACAGATCAGTATCTATCTATCTATCTATCTATTGTAGCATGGTGAGTTCCCTCGCTGGAGCCCTGAGCACTGAGGCCTAAGCCCATTATGCTCTACACCAACCCATAAGTATACACAGGTTCCGTCACCCTGTACTGTCCCTTACGTATGCATTCCTTTTACACTGATATGGTGCTGTCGTTTTGCTTACTAGAGCCTCAATTTCCTCACTAGTCCTGCGAGTCCTGTTAGTGGTAGGAATCTTATGTCATTTAGGTCCAGCCATGCCGTACCTAGACATTTCCCCCTGATGTGCCCTAGTGCTGGGCAATCTCTGAGTACATGTATGGCGTTCTCTCTTCCCTCTCCACACCATCTACATGTACTTGTCTCGCTTTTTCCTATCTTGTTGAGATAGTGTCTGTTTCTACAATGACCTGTAAGTATGCCTGTCAGGTTTCTCATTTGCACCCTATTGAAATCCTTTATGTTCTTGAACTTGTAGTTCGTCCTTTCTACATAGAAACCGATGCCTGTCGGCTTCTTTCCTCGAGCCATCTGTGTAGATAACTGTTCCTTCACTTGGTGTCCCACAGCGTTTGTGAGCCCAGTAATCTGCCGATGCCATGTCCACCTTGTGCATGAGGTCTAATTGTAAGTGGATTACTGGGGGGATACTATCCTGCTTTAACGAAAGAGCCACAGTTCTCACTTGAATAGATCAGTAAAAAACATGCCTAGTCAAAAAGGAGAGCTTGATCTAATTTAAGATCTCATCACTTTAAGAAGCCTAGATTTATGGCCCTTTTTTACGTAGGTGTTTTTAGTGAAATATAAATTCACAAGAACTTGTTTAAAAACAATTTGGACATGCCACACCTAATTTAAATATATATGTTAATAGATATTGACAGATAAATGATTATTTATTGCATAGCCTATTAAAAATGAGTTTTGCCATAAATAATACAGAGAGTGTTTTAAACATTACCAGTCTTAAGGCATGAGACACTGCAATATCAAAAAGTTCTTGTTCTCTGGATCCTACAAATTGGCAGTTCGCCTAAAACAAAATAAAGTACATCTCCCAAAAAAAAAACAACAAAATCAAAATATTTATCTACGTTTTGGTGACAAATCTACCCCCGTTTTAAAAATCAAATTAAGCTATAAAAATTTTACTGAAAATTTAATAATAGTTAAAAATATTTTTATGGTGATATAAAAATAAAAATATTTTGAGAGCTTTTGGTCAGAATTTATGACGTAATGTCATATATAACATATTAATTCGATATACTGTGACATTTATTATTTTCGAAAGTTAGAAAGGTGCTTAGTCAATTGATTTTAAGATTTACTGAAATTATCTCAGCATGAAGAAAAGGTTTACTGATACTAAGACCATAAGTTCCCTTCACTAAAATATCAGAATCATTTTACCTTATTTTGTGGTTATTGTCAAATTCTTGTTGACAGAATTCTTACCAAAAGCTCTTAAAATATTTAAATTTTTATATCAAAATTAAATTATTTTTAATCAAGAATATGATTTCAATTTCAGTATAACAATTTATAAATCAATTTTATTTTGAAAACGGTGGTAGAGTTGCCACCGAAACGTAGCTAAGTGTTTTTATTTTTGGTAGTATTTTTCTATTTTGTTTTAGGCGATCTGCAACTTGATAGGGGCCAATAGTTTCTGTGCACATACAGTTCTATACCCAGGGGCCCGACCGAAGCGATCCGATCTGGGAGAGTATAAAAAGGAGAATTTTTAGCATGTACCCAACATAAATTTTTTGATACATGAATTCAGCACAGGAATATAGAACATATCTTTAATACACGGCAAAAGTTAGCTTTTTTCAGTCACATAACCGTGAAAAGTAGCAAAATTATAGAGTGCATTCAAAAGACATCTATAATTGTACGTTTTTTTTATCTTTAGCATAGCCCACGAAGGCTTATAAGGAGCCTAAGTACTAAGTACCTTGAGTGCCGAGTTTTTTGATGCTTAACCCATTTATTCCCAGTTTCGTCAACACTGTCCAAGCACCAAACCATGCAGATATTGCATTTCAAGAAACCTTTTGGACAGCGCGTTATACAAATAACTACATCTCTGAACCACCCTTATTAACGTGTAAGCATTGTCATCCAAACGGGACCTACAGTTTAAATATGGAGGGTAGAAGGAAGGAGAACTATCTTTAACATGAAAAACTCTCTGTCAAAATGCGTTAAATAAGGGTGGCGCTGCAGTAGCATCAGGGTAAAATTCAAAAAGAACTCCACAAGTGATTTAAATAGGATAAAGAAATAAAGAAGAAAGAAAAAACTTTCGTTTAGTTTTATAAATATAAATATTTACATATTTGATTTTATCATAAAAAATAATTTTTCATCTTTAATTTACGTCCACTAGAACACATTTTATGGCACAAATTTTGCCCATGATTGTTTAAAAAGTATCTTACCAGTAAACACTTACAATATTTACAAACCTCCACGTTTTTTGACAGCAGTTATTTATTTTAAGTTATTTTTACTTAATTTCCTAACTCGGCAAACTCCTGTTTTTATACCATACCCTTTGCCTATGCTAGCGTCTTTTATTTACTGCTAACTGCAGGACACTTTTTTAATTCTTTCCCCATTGGAGTTATTTCTCCTTCTCTCTGTCCTCTATAAGTTTAATGTGGACTCCGAACCACATTCAACAGCACCGTTGCTCACATGGTTACCCATCAATTTACTAACCATTGTCGGAGTCGCTTGACTTCGCCGATCTTACGGGAAGAGGTCTTTCGTTACGGATATTTATCTTAGAGATTAGAGTTAAATTATTTTAAGCTTTATTGACTAAGCGATAAAGCCCAAAATAGGATAAAATTAAATAATACTCTTCGAATTTTTTGCTTGTCAGTTTTATTTACACCTAAACAGTAATCGTGCGAAGTAAAAAAAATGCTTTTTACTAAAAAATATATACTGCGTAATCGCAGTGTGTACTTTTGTAATAACGAAGTTTTTCGGAAGAATTTTTTATAAAGATTACTACTTTCTGCTTTTCAACCAGTCCACTTCTGTGCTTTACTAAACTGCGGTTCATCGACTCAATAATACTTGCTTCAGGGTTATTCGCCAATTATCTGTCTCTTTTACTTTGACCTAAACATCTTTTCCTTCCAACCATTAAAAAACTTTTTCGGCGATCGTTTATTTATGAGCATTATTAACGTATACAAAATCATGCATTAACAGCCTCCACTATTGCATGATTTTCTATTAATCAACAATTATAGTACAACAACTTAAAATGTACAAATTTAAACATTTACGGCCGAGTGATGATCGCGTTGTTACATTTAGCAATAGACTTAGCAATTGTTAAAAGTTAACAACGGTTTAGAATGTTTAACGCAATGTCAGATTTTGACAGGTTGCCGACTAAAATCATTGAATAACGCTGACAATGACGTTTTGTTAAACGATCCTAAACCGTTGTTAACTTTTAACAATTGCTAAGTCCATTGCTAAATTTAACAACGCGATCATCGCTCGGCCGTATGTCTATTTAACACCTTGTCGTTTAAATAACAACCTTTAAAACATCTGTCAAGTTGGTCGCCCAAAACGGAAATATATTTGGAAAAAAATTCAAGAGCAATAATTATAATTTTCACAATTAAATACCAAAACGATCGCCGAAAAAATATTAATAACACAGGCACACAAAAAAAAGTTCGGAACCAGATATGTGAATTATCTTCCGGTATGTTTTTCGGTTCGCTAAAAACGAATCCCAAGTCAGAATTTACCCATCACCCTTAGATTTTGCCCCAGCAACCCCCCAGCACCCCCCCAAAGGGTCAACATTTTATTAATTTGGAAAATATATAATAAATATCTCATAATACGTTTTTTAATGTTGTAGAAACACATATGAAGTTAGAATTTACCCTTGAATTGGACCCTAGCAACTCCTAGCAACCCCTAGCATCACCCAGAAACCACCCTTAGGGCAATTTTATTTTATTAAAAGAATTAAAATAAATATCTGACAATACGTTTTTTTGGTGTACTAAAAATGAACATAAAGTCAGAATTTACCCATCACCCTTACATTTACAACTAACCACAACTAACCCCCAGCAACTTCCCCTCCTTAATGGGTAAAACTTTATTTATTTAGAATAGTTGTAACAAATATCGGACAATACGTTGTTTGATGTACTGAAAACCTAGGATATTTATTTTAATTCTTCAAATAAAATAAAATTTTTATCCTTTTGGATGGTTGCTGGGTAATGCTGGGGATTCGTTTTTAACACGCCAAAAAACGTATTGTCAGATATTTATTATATCTTTTCCAAATGAATAAAACTTTGACCCTTTGGGATGGCGGGTGCTGGGGGGTTTCTGGGGCAAAATCTAAGAGTGATTGGTAAATTCTAACTTCATATTAGTTTTAAGCACGCCAAAAAACGTATTGTCAGATATTAATATATCTTTTCCAAATGAAGAAAATTTTGAACCTTTGGGATGGGGAGTGCTGGGGGGTTTCTGGGGCAAAATGTAAGGTTGATGGGTCAATTCTAACTTCATATTCGTTTTTTCAATACCAAAAAATGTATTGTCAGATATCTTTATTATATCTTTTCCAAATAAATAAAATTTTGACCCTTCGGGGGGGTGTTGGGGATTTGCTGGGGCAAAATCTAAGGGTGATGGGTAAGTTCTAACTTCATCCTAAATTGAAAAAAAAACTTAATTCTAGATACAAAAAGTGAAACAAAGATAATTTCACAACAATATTTAATCGACAAAAAAACCGGGCGACAAACTAGTCCATATGAAAAAAAAAACATAATCAATAATAGTGCAGCAATTATGAATTTAAGAAGCGATACCAGAAGGATAAGAGCCACCAGGTAGGAAAAAATATCATAGGTATTCGTCTACCAAGTAATATTCTTTTTTAATTAAATAACTTTTAAGTGGCGTTTTAAAAGTGGTAATGCTTCTAATCCCTTTGATATCCACTGAAAGGGCATTAAATATCTTAATGCAGCCCATCATTGCACCCTTACCGAACAAAGTCGTACTATGAGACGGAATGACAAGGTCATCCCCATCTCCCGTTCGCATGTGATTACTTAAATTAGAATTTGTCTTAAAATAGTGCGGATTATTTTTGGCGAACAAGGCACAATTAAAAATAAACACTGATGGAACCGTGAGTAATTTCATCTCTCTAAACCTTCTCCGACAGGATTCGTTATAACCCATATGTCCCATGGTTCTGACTGTTCTTTGCTGAGTTACAAACACTTAAGAAGAATTTTTGACAGACGACCTATACCAAAAAAAGATGCTGTATGAAATAATGGACTGACTACTAGCAAAGTAAAAGACTCGCAAAATATTAATATTTACCTGATCTTTGAGATATCGAATTACATAGATTGCTGAACATTGAACATATCTTTAAAGCTATATTTTTAATCTGTTCATAATTGCATTCCAATGCAAATTCGCATCCAGGAATACCCCCAAAAAGTAACTCATTACCCCTAAATCTAACTAAAACAGTTTTGTCACTATTAAGTAATAAATTATTAACAGAACACCAGTCCGCCATGTTCTGAGCAATTTCCGTTGATCTGCGAGAAGGGGCAAACGATACTCGGACCAGCTATGATACAAAAAATATCATCGGCAAAATGATATAAAGATTGTAGATTTACAAATTAATTTATATCATTAAAAAATATAATAAAGAGAATTGGTCCCAATGTAGAACCCTAAGGAACTCCCAGAGAAATATTCCTGATTTGTTAGGTGGCCCAGCCCCCAGAGCTGGAACCTATTGTCACAGCGAGTCTACCTCAGATGCCAAACTTTTCCAGCTTAAATAACAACATTTCATGATCAATTAAGTCAAAGTCCTTGCTAAGATTAAAATAAACACCAGCAACTGATTTCTTCTGGTTCTCTTGTTCAAGAATATAATGTAAATATTGAAATATGGCTGTAATAGTGGACCTTTTAGGTACAAAACCATGGTGACCAACAAAAAAGCGAGTATGTTATAAAATAATCCAGCAATTTAACGTAAATTATTCTTTCAATAACCTTTGAAAATACTGGAAATATTGACACATTTCTATAATTACCAGATACCCGCGGGTCACCCCATTTAAAAATTGGCACCACTTTAGTAAGTTTAAGCTCACCCGGGAAAAACCCTTTAAAGCAGTCATTAACTAAATCAGCCAGTGGAGGGCATATTATGTCCGCCACTTCCCTAATTAATACGACATGGACATCATCCTATCCCTAAGAGTATTTGGGTGATAGCTGGTCAATAACCTGTTTAACTTCCCCAGAAGTAGTTGGTCGAAAAAAAAAATGTGAAAGGGACAGACTTTAGTCCTACATTGTTCAACACAGCAGAGGCAAATCTTAAGTACTCTTATGAAAGGTGTATTTTGAACTTCGTTAGTAAAAAAGTGTAAAATAGTGTAAAATATTACTGAATAACAAACGGACTTCATATATGTTTAGCTTACACGTTGAACTTTATTGCCGACAAAGTAAGACAGCAGTATTTCCAGGTAAATCAGTTAATTAGGAAAAAAAGATGTTTAAGTTCTTTTGAAAGTGCAATAAGCGTCTACTAAATGTGTTCTTGCCTCCAAAGCCATTTTTACCAAAATGGAAAACTGCAATAAAAAAAGCAATTTTGTACACCGAACATTTTGATGCAGTCAAATTATTAGTTTCCAAACTTATTGAGTCATGATGTTTAGCATTGCAAGAACGTAAAGAATTATTAACATCTAAATTTGTTACACAATTTATTTTTCATTGAGATGTACTAGATATATTTCAAAAATTAAAAAATAAGAACATGTCCCTTTTAAAGTCTATAGGTTTAGTTACTGATTTTGAAGAAGCTTGTAAAAATGTCACTAGATAAATAAGAACAGCCGTTTTTAAAAAATTAAGGAACATAACTAACAAAATTTCAGTTTTTTTTTTAATTTAATTGTTACAAAATTTTACCTCAGGACTAATTGTAAACTTTAAAAATGTCCCATCACTTGAATTGACGTAGATCAGTAATTTTCTGTTTCACGCGTAAATGCAAACCGACAAAAAACATAGTTTTTCCTCAAAACATTGAAAAATATTTGATTTTAAAATGTCTTAGATATTATAAGTACTAAATACTTCTTCATAATGTAAGTTTCATAATAAATAAATATTTTAGGTCTACATATCTTTTAATGTAATGCATTTTTTGCAAATCTGTATATTTTATTCTAGTAGAGGCAATGAAGTACTCAACCTCGGAATTCTTTGTACTAAGACGGATCGAAATGCGGTTTTTTGCATTCGCTTCCAAAAATTTTTTGTACCATTTTGTGTACCCACTTTAAAACTTATACGAACCGCAAATTGCATTGGTGCAGCCAAAAATGCATTCAAAAAATGCATTTTTTTGAGACGGCTTCTGAAAGATTTAGTAACTTTCTAAATATGAGTCAGAGTCGGTCCAAGTCGGATTCTCGGGGGTTTACGAGGTCGCTGATCATGATTATGATATTCATCTGGAGCCCTGGAACGCCGATAAACGTTATCTTCGTGGGACTCTCCCAAAATTCACGCGGAGAGGAGAGAATCTTGGCGCCCGAGGGTTTTTTGGGTCGCTGGGCGAACACCCCCCCAGACACCTGGTGCTGCGGAACCTGGACGTGGACGTCATCACTGAGAATTTTCCTGAAAAAATCGCCAAAAACAACTCAAAAATCATTGTAGGGGCCTTTCCGACGTGAATGACATCCACGTCCAGGTTCCGCAGCACCAGGTGTCCGGGGGGTGTTCGCTCATACCACATTTGAATTCGGCGACCCAAAAAAACCCCGGGCGCCAAGTTTCTCTCCTTCCCCGCTGTGGGTCAATTTTAGCATCATTATCGTGATCAGCGACTTCGGAAACCCCCGAGAACCCGATTTGGGCCAGTTCTGACTCTTATTTACAAAGTTATTAAATCTTCCAAAAGCCGGCTCAAAAAAATGCATTTTTTGAATGCATTTTTGGCTGCAGCAATGCAATTTGCGGTTTGTATAAGTCAAAAAGTAGGTACATTTTTTATAAAAAATTTTTGGAAGCGAATGCAAAGAACCGCATTCGATCCGTCTTAGTGCAAAAAATTCCTAACTTTTGGCCTTTTTAGTGCTTTATTGCCTCGACTATTCGTATAAGTTTGCATACTTCTTGACAAATGTCTGCATATACTACGATAAATCATTGGAATTATTTATTTTTTGGTAAAAACCAGTGTAGCAATTAAATTGTAATGTCAATTTTAATACCTTCATTTCTCCCTTTAAGCTTTTTCGGTGAGTATAAACCAAAAAATTTATAGCAAATAACTGGACAGTAATAAAGTTTTTAAAAAAAGCAATTTACTAGTTAATAATTATGTATAATGAATTGTACAACTCCGGCGCGGCATTCTACGATATCTGCAAGAAGTCGGCAATATTTACAAGTATTTCTTGCACGTTCTCTAAACGACTAACATTCTCAGAGAAATATTTAAAAGTATTTTTATGAGTGCCCTCCTGGGTGCCCAGTGTTTTTAATATTTTGTTGCTAATGAGATTTTCTTGCCTTAATACATGATAATACTAGTTATATTGTTTTTTGATAAACAATTTATCTTAATGAGAGAAAGGCAAAACCCTTCTAGTAAATACATTTTTTACTATTTTACATGTCACTATTCTACAAAACATAATTACTTAAAGGTAATAATGAAGATTGCAAACGTTTACCTAAAAACTAGGAACAGCTAACTGTAATAAAGAATATTAATTAAAAAACTGTTTACCTGTTTATATTAACATACATGTATACAGGATGTCCCAGAAGTAATAGGACACAGAGCAACAGAAGATTCCTTAGGTAGAAATAATGCAATTAACGTAAAGTTGCTTTATCACAAAGTTAATAATAACTAAGATATAGGGTGTCCAATTTTTTTTTCGTTTTTTCTTAATAATTTCTTTACTAAAAGACATAGCGATACAAAATTTGGGATTTGGGGATTCTTTAAGGCGAGAAATTCAAATTTGTCCAAACTTTTATTGTTGCTAGTAGAGGGCGCCACCTACGGGCCTACCCCACTTGTTTTAGATGGCATAACATTTTGAAGCTTAGTATATTGACCTGTTTATTAAAAAAGCAGTTACTATAATTCCCGCTGGGTCAAAAATGTATACCTCATTTAGGTCTTTAGGAGCAACTGTTTTCAAGATAAACGCACTTTAAAGGATCCGGCAATTTTCCTATGGAAAATGGATTTCGTCTAATTGTTTTTAAACTTTGCAAAGTAATAGTTTTCAACACGTCTCCACGGGCACAAAACCCGAAAACCCCTCTAATCCCCCCAAGATCACCATCAAAGATCTACAAACCCCCAGTGACCTTTAAGGCTAATTTTGGGGGGTTAAAGGGCTTTCTTGGTTTTGTGCCCGTAAAGACTTTTAATCAGCGTGTTGAAAACTATTACTTTGCAAAGTCTGAAAACAGTTGGCCAAAAACCATTTTCCATAGGAAAATTGCGGTGTATTTTAAAGTGCGTTTATCTCGAAAACAGTTGCTTCTAGAGACTTAAATAAGGTAAACATGTTTGACGCAGCGGAAATTATAGTAACTTCTTTTTTAATAAACGGGTCATTATATTAAGCTTCAAAAAAGTTATGCCATCTAAAACAAGTGAGGTAGGCCGCAGCTGGCGTCCTCTAGTAGCAACATCAAAAGTATGGACGAATTTGAATTTCTCGCCCTAAAGAACCCCCAAAACCAAAATTTTGTATCGCTATGTCTTCTAGTAAAAAATTATTACGAAAAAACGAAAACAAAATTAAAAGTTGGACACCCTGCATCGTACTTATTATCAGCTTTGTGATAAGGCAAGTTTACGCTAATTGCATTATTTCGACAAAGGAATCCGCTGTTCCTCTATGTCCCATTACTTTTGGGACACCAGGATTTAATTATATATATATATATATATATATATATATATATATATATATATATATATATATATATATATATATATATATATACACATCAAAATTATCTAGGAACAAGAATGGAATTTGTGATACTTTTTAAAGTGATTTATTTTCATTTCTCGTTTTTTTTGCTGAATTTTCTTATAAATTCTATTTTTTGTTGGTAGTCCTTAACAAGAAAGGCTTCAGACAAGCAAAGTATATAATCTACACAAAAAGTTATAAGAAAATTTGATTCTTGTTCCCTAGACAATTTTGATGAGTGTATATTATTATAATATTATATTATAATATATATATATATATATATATATATATATATATATATATATATATATATATATATATATATATATATATATATATATATATATATATATATATATATATATATATATATATTTCTGTGACCAGTGACCAGTAAATTCCGCATTAAATGGGATTTTGTTTAATTAATAGCTTTATTCGAAATTTGACTTTGACATTAATTTCTGCTACGATCAAGATGAAAACCAAAAAAAATAATAGTCACGTGATTCGTATTATCTGTCAAATTTTATTTTTTTTTCAAAAAAAAATTCAAAAGTGGGGTTATTTCTCAAAATATTCAAACAAGTTAATGGAAACAGTTTTTCTAGATGCAATTTTTAGCCCGAATGCAAAATTTCAGCTGTATAAGACAATTTAGATTTTTTGCCTATTTTTTGTAAATTTTTTTGTAAATTGCACCACTGTTGCAAAATAAGACTCAACGCAACCTACATAAAACTTCTTAGTTTTAAGAATGCCTATTCCAGATACATGTTCTTTAAAGTTGCGCCGTATTAAATGTGTGCTGTTGTACAAAATCCAAATAGGGCTATTAAAATTTGGTCATATTATGTGATGCAAAGTTTATTTGTTTTAGACCCTGTATAAGGCAACTTCATTAAATAATTATTTTTGAAAACGTAGTTTGTGTCTAAAAGTAATACACATTTTTCCCAACCGCTGTGTTCACACGCCGTTGCCGTGGTTGGGCCCAGTAGGATCTTTTGGAACATGCGCTAGAGTTGCTGGTTATCGGCAACTCTTTTGGCTAGCGGGTGAAACGGGATCCGAAGCTAAGATGAACACAAGGCTTAACTCAAGGTGTTAGCATACCGTGCTGATGAGTGAATGACATCCTGTGCTCAACAGGTGTCTCCAACGGTGCCTCTGAGATACAGGGCGACCTCTCAGAGTGTCTAGCCTTACTGCGGTAATGCGAGGCTCCACCGTGGTGGACTATTACTTCCCTAGCTCCAAACAGAAAGCGGACAGAGCCGCTTCCATAGGAAAAAAGTGACAAAGGTTTGCTGACCGAAACGGATAAATCCGTTTCGAGAGGTGCCACTCAAGGTCACAAGCAGACAAAGGTGCGCCAACCGAAACGGGTGAATCCGTTTCGAAAGGTGCCCCCGAAGTCACCGGCTCCTGTTTCACGAGGAAGGGCTAATCCATCCCGAACAAACAGGTGGAACCGCATTTATAGGAAAAAGGGTTCCCTGGATTTAAACAAAAAGCGGATAGGACCATTTTCATGGGGTAAGGCCGGAGATGCGGCCTTAGAAAGAACATCTGTTTCCTGTAACAAGGACCTGGTAGCTACCCACGTCACTAGATCTAATCGTCTGCTCGTCATACTCTCCAGGAGACAGGGACACCAGAACACATCAGAACACATTGTGCTCGTGTCCGGTAGCGACACGAGTAAGAGGAGATATAAGAACTCTCTCTCCCAATCTGGTATCGGATTCATTAGAAGTCCGATCCTATTGGGAGAAATATAAAAAGGTGTGAGCAACAATAGACCGAGCGGTCGCAGTGGAGGGCGTAAAAAGTCCACTCACTTTTAAACCTACCTAACTACCTACCTAATACACATTTTAATTAAGACAAACAATATTCATTTCATTTTTTTTTATTTTTTTTTATTTTTTTTTTGTTTTTTGATTTCCCACTTCCTGTCTTTTATTTGGAAATCAAATGAAACATTAAAAGGCCTTAAAACAAGATTCGCTTTGGAAAAAGGCTTGTTGGTAACCCAATATGTTTTGTCGAACCTAACACCAATAAGTTGGTGTTGTTATTTAGAAAGTTTAATAATAAAATGTTTTTGTTGCCTTATTGTCCAAAAATTATTAAAAAAAAATAAAAAGCAAATTATAATTTCAGTTAATTTTTTTTTTTTTTAATTTCTGACAATATTGGGAATATAAGGAGATATTAAACTATTTACTGGTCCCTTTTGCCTTAATTTTGGCTTTTTTTTGTTTTGCGATTTTCAAAACTATTTCTAGACTTCTGCAAACGCATTTTACGTCATTAAACATTAAAAAAATAGTGCTCTCTGATCTTTTCTTTACAATAAAAATTATATTCAACAAAAAACTACAAACAAAAAAGTTTCTAAACGTGAATGAAAAATTAATTATTTTTATTTCGGTCAAGAGACAAATAGGCCAACCAACAGAGCAAAAAATGTGCTCATTTTTACACTTAAATTTAGCCGGAAACAACATATGCCACCTTTTAAAACATGGTAAATAGATGAAAACCTCGGGTTTTTTTCCCAGCGAATTAGTTTACACTAATTGTTTAAACAATAAAAACTGTAAAAAAGGTAATTTTTTAGTTTTTCGCGTATAACTCAAAAACTATTAAAGATATCGGGATGGTGTCAATGGGACTATTTTAGGGAATTAAAAAACCTACAATATGACTTTTTATAGAGCTTTTTCCGATCATTTTTTACCGAGAATATTTGAAAAACTCAAAAAATTGACCTTTTTCAAAAAATTATATTTTCGTCTGGTTAAAGATTGTGGAGTAATTTTATGAAAAATGAGGCGGATTAATATATTTTGATTCTGAAAACGGCATATTATGAAAGTAGAGATCAAAATCTTTCCTTCCCTATTTTGAATTTTTCGCTCAGGAGGTGGGAAATTGGTGAAAAAAGTCTCTGAAAGTCGTTCGAAACGCGAAAAAGGACGAGTAAAGCAGAGTAGAGTAGTGGTAGTGGGGGAGCGAGGCAACGAAGGAGAAATGCATATTAGTCCGGGTAAATCTGTAATTTACCGTTAAATGATTTTGGAAGGTCATGAATCAAGATTAAACCTTTTGTATTTTCTTAAGAAACAAATCAACTACAAACTGTCGGAAAGAAATAGTGGATCCTACGAAGAGGTTTTTTTTTAACCTTTTACCTCCAAGCATAAAACTATTTTATAAAAACTTTCTTTTGTAGGTTTTTTTGGGCCACTGAATTCAAATATAATATTATAAATTATACTTGAGGGCTTAGATGGGTTAAATTCACCTTTTTTACCCTTTTCACCCCTAAAACATACATTTCACTAAAAAAAGTTTTTTTCCCATTTCTATTAATACATATATGTTTTTTGGGCCACTAAAATCGAATATAATATTATAAATTATACTTGAGAGCTTAAATAGGTTAAATTTACCTTTTTTTACCCATTGCGTCCCTAAAACATACATTTCGCTAAAAAAGTTTGTAACCATTAAAACCTATATGTAACAATAAATATAGGGGAAATTTTTTTTTTTAACACAATGTATGATTTAAGGATGCCTGTTTGCCCTTCTAAGCCCTCAAGTATAATTCCTAATGTCATATTCTAATTCAGTGGACCAAAGAAACCTATAAAAGAAACATTTTTTTTTGGAATTGTTTTATGCTTGGTGAGTAAAAAGGTGAAAAATGGGTTAAAAAAGACCCTTTCTACTATTTCTTTTCGACAGTTTGTAGTTGATTGTTTCTAAAGAAAATGTGAAAGGTTTCATCTCGATTCATAACCTTCCAAAATCATTTAACGGTAAATTACAGATTTACCCGGGCTAATATGCATTTCTCCCCTTTGCCTCGCTTCCCCACTACCGCTACCCTACTATGCTTCGCTTCAAATCGGTAAAAAAAGTCACTTTTAGTGACGATTTCGCACCCCTTAAGCAAAAAATTGAAAATATGAAGAAAAATATTTTTATCTCTACATTTATATGCCTTTTTCAGAATTAAATATATTGATCCGCCCTAAAACGGTGAGCCTCGCAAAAAAGAGCCCCTAAATTTTTGATGAGCCCCAAATCGAAAACTATATATCCGACAGAAACCATTCTCCGCGTGGTTAAGCTACATATTATTACCTATCATTTTCCGAAAAATTACTTCTTAATCTTTATACCGAGCTGAGATATGATTTTTTGAAAAAGGTCCATTTTTCGGATTTTCTCGGCGAGAAATGCTGGAAGAAAGTTTTATAAGAAACCATTTTGTAGGTTTTTTAATTCTCTAAAATAGTCCCATTGACACCATCGCGATATTTCTAATAGTTTTTGAGTTATACGCGAAAAACAAAAAAAAACCTTTTTACAGTTTTTATCGTTTAGACAATTACTGTATACAAATTTGGGGACAAAACCGGGGTTTTCATCTATTTATCATGTTTTAACAGATGGTACAGGTTGTTTCCGGCTAAATTTAAGTGTACGAAAAAATCTCTATTAATTGGCCTAAAAGTAATAAAAAATAATTGTGGTATTTCAAATTGTATTTCGGTTAAAAATTACCTATTTAATATTTACAAAATACAATTCCACGATATTCTTAAAGTTTATTGGGCAGAAGAGGAGGTTCCATTTTGCCTGTCGGAAACACATTGATTGAAATCATTTAAAACTTTTTCGTTTTCCTTTTGAACAAACGATTGGGTATCACTGACGCATTGCTCGATGACTCCTCCAAGATTATCAAACTCTGCTTGTGCTTTATCAGCGTCAGCATCAACTTTTTCTGGAAGAGTGACGGCAAGGTCTACCAGCCCATTTATGACATCTTTAACGCAACTTACGGCAGAAGTCGAATTTTTACAGTTTTCCAATTTTTCCTCTTCTTGCTCTAGGTCTTCATTCCAGCTTCTCATATCCAGAAGAATCTGTTCTGTATCAAGTCCAGCCTGTTGAATTGCTGAATCAATACAAACGTATGAGGAGTTTATTGCTTGATCACGAATAGAGACCACTTCGTTCTCCGTATCCTCAATGCATTGCAAAATATCGAATTGTTCCCCACTGGTCTGATTCTTGACTTTCTCAATTAAAGCATTTAAAAGTTCTACTTCTCTATCAACAACTTTTTCAGCAAGTTCGACAGCATTTTCGCCTAGAAAATGAATAGCTTGAAGAAGAGTATCTATTGAACCACCTACTTCATTAATGGCTTCGGTAAGAAACATGTTAAGTGTTAAAAGAACTTGCTCTGCAATTTCGATAAGGGTATCAATTGCCCCACTATTGACTTTCTTTGACAATCTCTCGTTTGTAGATAATAATAATGGTTCAGCTAAAACCTAAAAAAATAAAAAATTATAATAATTTTACCCAAGGTATCGATAAGCGTTCTATGTAATATTACGGTAGCCATTTTTTAAGCTTTTGAATGCTCTTATTAACACAGCTCATTTTAAAGTATATAAAATATATATTATATTTAAATATTTAAAGGTTAAGCAGAAAAATGCAATTAATTTTTGGTAATTCGGATCTATTTTTTTTTTGTAAAAAGAAATACACATGGACTAACTTTTTTAAACCATGCTGTAGATCGCAAACATGGCAAAAAATAAACCTAATTTATTTAAAGTTAAAACGTAGACAAAGAAAAATAGATATGAAATAGTTTTTTTAACAAGCATTATACAGTAAACAGTGGGCTCTCTGTATATATGTAGGGGTTTTTTTTTCTTAAATTATATCACTAAAATTATATTAATATTATTAAACACAATACATTACTACTGAGCAAATGAGTTATTAATCAATATGAAGTTATTTAATAGTTAAAAATGTGGTAATATTTTAGTCTTAACAGGAAAAAATTTGTGGGCTGTTTCTCAGTACCTTTTGCACATAAATGGTTGAAAGAAAAAAACATCTTTTCCTTTTTTATAGGCTTCATTTTTCTAATATATTTTTTGTAGAATATAAATTTTCCAAGGTATTTTAGAAAATCTATTAAAAAACATGTTTTTTTTAATAAAAAAAAACATTTTTAATCAGGAAAATATTGACTGTCCGAAAATTGTTTATTTGGAACTTTTTACTTATAATTTACCCCTTTATCGATTTCCGAAGTTATTTTCAATGGTATATTTTTCACCCTCCAGAAGGGGTGGCTTCCACCCCTTAGGTAAAAGCCCATTACGGCACTATATAAACTTTATTTCTAGGGCTATTTTTTACTTACTCTTCAAGTTTCAGATCGATTGGACCGGTACATTATAATTACTAGAAAAAACCCCTAATTCACTGTACTATACAGTGTGTCCCAAATTAGAACTACATGTATTGGTAACTCGGGAACCATTAGAGCTACAGTATTGGTTATATTAGGAAAGTTTTAGACAATTTAATTGCAAAATTAAATCTGCTTTCAGATTTTATTTATCTTTTATGGTTTTTGAGATAATTAAGAAAAACCAAAATGGTGCATTTTTAACTTTTGCCTGTAGCTCGCAAACTACCAATTTTACGGTTTTAAGATTACTACATTATTGGAACACTTTTTTAAGAAAAATTTAATTTAAGTAAAAATATTTTTCTAACTTTATTTGTTTTTGACATATTTACCCAAACTTTGGATTTTCATACGGACGCCATATTGGATTTTTACATTTTTAAAAGAGCTCTTCAAGAGCTTTTCATTGATGTATCACAAGTCTAGGTTTTCAGATTGCTTAAGCTCTAAAAACGATAATTTTTTTTTATTTGATAGTAGGCTTAGACTAGACTGCGTAGTGGCCGCCCCGTTTCATAAAAAACAAATGATACGCATCTTATAATTTAAATAATGTAAATGTCAAAATTAGCGTGATCTTATTTCTCGTTTAGAAACGCCTTCAACAAAAAATCAAGTTTTGATTATTTTAAGTATTTACAATAATGGCTCTTAATTATTCCAATAATGAAAGGTGGATATGTTAGAAATTTATTTTAAATCCAACAGAAATACAGAAGCTGCAGCACTTGCATACGAAGAAAAATTTCCGGAGCGGCAACAACCTAACCAAAGACATTTTAGATTCTTGGTTACGAACTTGTTGGCCTATGGATTTTTTGTGAAACCAAATCCCAAAACTTATACAAAAAATAATGAAGCAAGAGGGGCGATTATAATGGAAAACATTAGAGAAGATTCCACAACATCGGTTAGAAAAGTGGACGAACAGACAACAATTCCTAAGTCATCCGTGCATCGGTCTTTAAAAAAACACCGTTTTCATCCATACAAACCACGTATTGTCCAGGGTCTTCAGGGGAATGATTTTAATAGACGAATCACCGTTAGTCATTGGTTTATTACTAAATCTCAACAGATACCCAATTTCCAATCCAAGGTTCTCTGGACAGACGAAACCCGGTTTACAAATTGTGGAATTTTTAATAGGCACAATTATCACTGCTGGAATACAGAAAAACCACATAATTTAGAAGAAAGACGGCTACAAACAAGGTTTGGCTTTAATGTCTGGTGTGGCATCATAGGTAATTTAAAATGCACCTTTAATTTACGTCTCACAATCAGATAAAACATTTATTTTTCTGTTTTAGACAACCGTTTAATTGGACCATTTATTTTTGAAGAAACTCTAAATTGAGATAGGTATTTGCTATTCCTGCAAAAATAGATTTTTACCGGCCATTAGAAATACACTTCCGCCATATGAAATGAATGGAGGTCCTTAGAAATACCTTTAATGACAACATAATCTCTAACAATGGGCCAATTGCTTGGCCAGCTAGATCACCGGACATCACATCCCCTGATTTTTTCCTATGGGGACACGCAAAAACTAGGCTGAAACTAGAACACAGGGTACGGGATGTGTTGTCTTTCATCAACCGAAACACGTTACGCCGAATAACCCGCAAGGTGTTGGAAAAATGCGAGAAATGTGTGGAAAATAAAGAAAGACATGTACTGTGATTTTATTTTCTTGTTTATTGATACATTTTTGTTTTACAGTTGTGTTTAATTATTATCAGTTTAAGGTAATATTAGGAAGTATTAATTTTTGCGAAAAGCATCACTTTTTTAGTATACGTTTTGAATTTTGCTCTCACAAAAGATCCATAGGGTAACAAGTTCATCACCACAAAATACGAAAGGAAAAAAGAAATGTCAAGTTCGTGTATTTCGTTGGCCGCAGTGTGGAAATGTGGCAACGTAAGATCTTGGGTGGGCCGATAATCGCATCCTATTTTATCGACAGGTTTTTGTGATTCATTATGGCTGCCTTTTATTTATTTTTAAAAGTTGTCATTTTATTTTACATTTTCTAATATTATTTTATTAAATAAGTAATCTGAAGCGCCGGAAGAAAATGATTCTTAATTTTTGTTTAATAATGTTATAAAAGAAAAAAATATTTTGTTTTTAGTACAGGTGAAAATAGGTTATTAGTATTAGTGTTTGTTTTTTAAAGAAAAGATTCAGTTAGATTTTAGTAATTTCAGATTACCTGCAAATAAAATAGATATTATAAAATGTACAATTCAGGTTTTTTAGTTAATAAAAGTACCTATTTTTATGTTAAAACCCAAAAAATCTTAAGCAAAAGTTTTATTGTTACTACATTTTTTTTTAAATACAATATACAAAAAAATAAAATAATACATAAAATTTTACACTTTAAAATAACAATTTTTAATTATATACAATCTCTAATTAACAACATTACTTATATATTTTCAAAGAAGGTTATCTTCAGTCAAGATGCCAAGATTCACAACTATATATATTATTCAAAAAAAAATTATTAATGTACCTAATATTACTTACTTAATAACCTCTTCTTTTTGCTGTGCCATTCTCTATTTAGAGTGTAGGCGCCCTCTCGCACATATCTGTGTTGCGTACCAACTGCTTTTACACAGGCTTAACGTGCTTTTCCAAGCACTCCTTTACCTGGAAAATAAACAAAATGCAATGTTAGTATTTAATACATTTTCATTAATGATTTTACCAGAGGATAACTGAAAAATAAAAAAATAATAATTTTCTCAAAATTTTAACTACTCATGATCTAATGTAGGTGAAATAAATTGTAAATAAATAGAAATAATAAACATTTTTCACTAAAAGTAAATAGGTACGAACACATTTTATTACAATTCCAAAAATACTGCAAAATCAAACAAGCCGTAACCAGACAAGACCCATAATATGACAATATCTGACTCTTTTGACAATTATCCAATTGGTAATAGGTAGAAAAAAAAATTATATCAGAAAATACTGCATTATAAAATTATTACTGAATAAATATTTTAAAAATAAATAACCCCTGATTGCAAAAAAGTATATTTCCTTATCTGAATTATATATTATGCACCCCGTATAGGTACTGCATGACAATCACACTGTAACATATTAAAGTTTCCTATAAAAAAAACAACAAATTTCTGAAACACCCTGTGTTTAACTACAAAAATCTAAGGTTCTCTTCACTCTTCAATATGATTTTACCAATATAAGGTTTGATAGGTGCCGCCTCAATATAGTTTAAATAATTTGCAAAAAACTCATTGGTAAAATCGTCTTGAAGAGTGAAGAGGGTTGTAATTTTTGCAGTCAGATAAAGGGTTTTCATTAAAAATTACATATTTAATCCCACCTCACCTACTTAAATCATGAAAAGAAAAACAAAAAAAGGCTTTTCTTTTCATTATTATAAACACTCAAGGCAATAAGAAGTTAAAATTTTGAATATTAGTTGGATAATTTGTTAACTTAATTTTAATTTTAAAATTTGCAAAGCATAAAATGACCTTAAGACATGCTTAATACTCTTTTAAAGCTATCTACTAACATTTCACCACCACTAACTGCTAAACAATTCCCAAGCACTTTTAAAAACCATAATTATATTATAATTTGCAGTCTGCGGAGTATCTCAAAAATTTGTTCGAGCCTGATTAAAAAACTTACCATATTAATAGCAAATACAAAAAAGATAAAGCCTTTGTTTTGTAGATAATGGTAAGAAAAAAATAATGATTTACGCATTTTAAAACAAACCTGCTACAACAGATGGATTTTTTCCTGGAATTCCTGTCCTGTTTATCCATCAACATTTATAAATTATATCGTGTAAAAAGTGTTTAGATCTTTAAAGCTAATTACATATTATAATACTTACTTAAATTTAGACAAAATATATGAAAATTTCTGGTTTAAATCACGTTTTAATCGGCAAGCATGTCTAAACGACAGATAATGAAATAATACTAGTGCGCATACGCAATGGCCTGAATTATTATTTACTTTTAGAAAATAAGAAATAATGGTTGTTTGTATACACAAAACCTGAAAATATATACTGTTATGGACCTACATAAATATATTTAAAAAAATTAATCGTAGAATGAGACATTTACATTTTAATTTTAAAATATAAAATTTCATAATTCAAGTTTCCCGCCCACCCGAGATCTTCTGTTGCCAAATGTTGTCTGTGGACAATTTTGCTATTTTAGTGACACCTCCCTGTTCATCACTAAGAATATTAAATGTCTATGGTTAGGTTGATGCCGCTCCGGATGCGTATCATTTGTTTTTAATGAGACGGGGCGGCCATTACGCAGTCTAGTCTAAGCCTACTATCAAATAAACAAAAATTATCGTTTTTAGAGCTTAAGCAATCTGAAAACCTAGACTTGTGATACATCAATGAAAAGCTCTTGAAGAGCTCTTTTCAAAAATGTAAAAATCCAATATGGCGTCTGTATGAAAATTCAAAGTTTGGGTAAATATCTCAAAAACAAATAAAGTTAGAAAAATATTTTTACTTAAATTAAATTCTTCTTAAAAAAGTGTTCTAATAATGTAGTAACCTTAAAACCGTAAAATTGGTAGTTTGCGAGCGACAGGGAAAAGTTAAAAATGCACCATTTTGGTTTTTCTGAATTATCTTAAAAACCATAAAAGATAAATAAAATCTGAAAGTAGATTTAATTTTGCAATTAAATTGTCTAAAACTTTCCTAATTTAACCAACACTGTAGCTCTAATGGTTCCCGAGTTACCAATACATGTAGGCCCAATTTGGGACACACTGTATATAAACTATAAGAGATACAAATAATTCTATGGAACAAAAAAAGAGAGCTTTTTAAATTGTATATAAAAAAGTTATATAAACATTTCTGATAAGATAAATAATAAAGAAGATATAAAATATAATTTTGACAAAAATGTTGTATTCCAAAATAGGAAAAAAATATTTTTTTATTAATGTGATTTTTGAGTTTTCTTTTAATTATAAATCATTTATTTTATTTATTTAAATCCTAAATCAATTAAAATTTGCAGAGAAAATCCAAAAATAAAAAAAAAATTAAATTTTTTTCCAGAGGTATACCTTAAAAAAATCTTGAAAATTTGGACTTTTGATTATGACTAGAAAAATATTACTTTTAGACAAAAAGGTTATATAACTTACTTAAAAGTCTTTTAAAAACACATTGTTTATATCATATAGAGCTTCGCGCAACTTATATAGTTTTTAGGATATTGACGTTTTAAATTAAAAAAAAAATATATATATATATATATATATATATATATATATATATATATATATATATATATATATATATATATATATATATATATATATATATATCGTTAATATCTAAAATCACGACTTTTCTCGATTATTTGCTGTTTGACCCCCAATTTCGACTTCAGATTTGTGTTCAGCGGAAAAAATACTCCAAAAAAATCTTAGTCCGATACCCAGCCCACACCACTTGTTTTTTGTGGGCCTGTGTTATTAAAAATGCAAACATTGTTAATGCAATGATGGTTCTTAAGGTTTGTTACTTTACTTAAGTTAACTTAACTTAATTCGTCTGCATAAATACAATTTTAATCTTTTTGCTGTACGATTTTTTAAAAATGATAAAGCACTAAATCTCAAAATGCAAACGTTAATTTACAACTAACTGGTATTTTTATTGTTGTTCATAAATATGAGGCGTAAAGATAGTAATGAGATAGAAAAAGTAACAAATTTAAAAAATATATTAGCATCTAACTGGCAAACGATGTAACCGAAAAATCTAAAGTTTTTACCATGGACGTAGATTTGCATGCTCTTCAATAAACTTCAATAGAATTTTTCTCCAAAATAATTATAAAAATCAATAATTAACCCCATTAAAAATTACATGGCATTTTCTATATCCCACCCGACGATGCACCACCCGGTATATATTCAGCATTTAAAAAATTCAAAGAATCCCTAGCTTATGTGTAAAATAACCACGTAAAGGATGAAATAGTAGAGTCCGATTTAAACAAGAAAAGGCCAGGAGCGTCATACCAAAAGAGTCCGCGATTAAGCCTTTCTCTCTCTACGCTCCGCCCATACGTTGTTAAACTTGGAAGAGAGCGACGAGAACGGGAATAATTTTAAAGTGAGAGAGAACAACGCATGCTGATGACGCTGGTGACCTTTTTAACTTAACATTGGCTAACTCAATTTTTAGCACTTTTTCTATAAAGTTATTCATATTTCATTATAAGTCGTCCAAAGTATTATAAGATTCATAAAATTAATTATGGTTAAAAATGGTTGACTTAAAAAAGCCCTAGCTTTGGTTTTTAAAGCGGAGGAGTGAAGGAGGGAGGGGCGTAGGTAGAAAGAAGGGGTGATGCACAGTGTAATTGTAAACATTTATAAAAAAATACAAAAATAAATTGTTATTCACAGCCCGTCGCCAATACTTTCTAAGGGGTTTTTAAAGTTTTGGTGCCACGGCTGGGTATACAGTGTGTCCCTAAAATAACCTATATATTCATTCAAAATTCGGGTGTTTTTTCTCGAGAAAACGCTTCAGTTTGTCGATTTTTATTTGGGTTGGGGTTTTTGGCATGATAATTTCATGTATACAGTGTGGCGAAATACAACAGATCTTACTATTTTTTTAATTGAAAAATAAAACATATTAATATAGGTAAATAAATTTTAATATAAAACTACTTAACATAAAAACCAAATCTTAAAATTAGCAATAGCTTGCCAAACA
The DNA here is from genome assembly GCA_019359885.1 of Listronotus oregonensis. NCBI lineage: Eukaryota > Metazoa > Arthropoda > Insecta > Coleoptera > Curculionidae > Listronotus > Listronotus oregonensis. The sequence continues at coordinate 29,845 of JAHBCN010002843.1, read as the reverse complement.
AAATATCATTTAATCAAAAATTAATCATAAATGAAATTTTAGGCTAATTATTCTGAATCAGAACTACTTGATTCTTCAATTAGATTTAAGTTACGAAAAATCTAAAGAAAAAGGGAATCTACAGGATTTTTAATAAACACATACTATTCTAACTGAAAATCGAGGTTGGTAGAGTTTTCCTTAGATTTAAATTTTCTGAGACTAGCTAAATGGGGATCGGATGTTAACAATGGCGTTCTAATTATATCAGTATTCGCAGGTATTCTAGAGCACTTACGGGCATTATTTAATCGAATTTTTCGACATTTTTTATGTTTTGCTTCCAAAGTATCCTCCAAAAGCTGACCAACTGGTAAGTCAAAAAATTCGATTATAACACCCCCGTGAACTAATATCTTATGAACTGTACTGGGCATATAGTACCAATTATACAATGATAAATATAATGTTTTTGTCTGATGTAATAAAAATTTAAATTCATTTGTATTAATATTATGATGCAATAATTTTTAAAATAAAACAAACATTTTAAATCAATTTCAATTTTATCATTAACAGTGATATACCTCTGTTTGGTTTCAATTAATAAATGAGAATAAAATTATCAAATGTTTAGGTTGAAACTAAATGCAAGTTTTTGCTTCTCTTTTAAGATAAATTGCTATGCAATACTTTTTAAATGCAAATTAAACGTCATAGTTAACTATTATCCTTTATTTTGTTCAGTCTAAAGCTCCTTGGTTTCATTCATGATAAAGGCGTATTAGTAAAATAGAAATAAATAATAAAATATACAATTTACTCCTGTGATTTCTGCACTTATTTGTCGGTTATGGAAAAAACGCCTAGCAGTATTTTCATCATTTGTGAGGCCATATCCAGGCTTAGGTTTATCAATTATTAGACCCATTCTAGATTAAAATTTACTTTGGATTCTTTTTTTGTTGTTTTCAAATATTTTTTTTTTTTTTTGCCTTGAAATTTTAATTTCTAATCGATATGATATGTTCAGCAGGTACTCAAAAAAACGTATTTAACAACGTAAGCATTTCGTATGAGATTTTTACAAAATTACCTTCACAGATAAGCTCATAAAGCTTTAATGCGTTTTTGATGTGTTGATAATATATATCATAAATACAAACTGTATTGGCTTTTTTAAGTCAACCATTTTCAACCCTAATCAATTTTATGTTTCTTTTAATACTTGGGGCGAGTTATAAAGAAATTTAAAGGAGTTAATAGGAGGATTTGGAGACTTTTTTGCAATGTTGGCAAAAATAGACAATTTTTGACGGACAGTAGCTAGCTAGTGAAAATTGTAAAAAATTTAATGCTCTTTAAAAAGACAAAATAAAAAAATTGATAGGACTATTAGTTTCCGAGATAAATCAAAAAAACTGAAAAAGTTTAAAGAATTTGTGGTTTTTGGGCTGTCAAAAGTTCTCCCATTAAAAATTTTGGTGGAAAACCACAGATTACTATTATTAGCATCCTAATAGGCCAATTAAAACAATAAAACTAAATAGCCTATTTCATGCTTACTACAATGTACTATTTGATTGGGCTATACGTTGATAATCCGAATTTTACACTTATCAGGTAGGTGACGTCAATACATTTATACAAAATATTAATAAAAATATTTACCGAGACAGCAAAAAATGCTGCAAGGAAAAAAACTGTCACTTTTGAAGCCATGTTTCGAAACACCTTTCTATAACTAATGAAAAGAATGTTTAAATTTGGTTAATATAAAATATATTATATTTCTTATCTAATAGACCGGGGTACTTAAATTAAAGTACTTTCTAATCAATTACACATATGTATATCTATAAACTTAATTAACTGATAGTAATACGCAAAAACCAATGTTTTATAAGATTTATTTCGGCTATACTTAAATTTTTTACTGACGTATTAAAAATTATTTTAATCTTAACTATTATTGAGGTCCTAGCTTTTTTTAGATTAATTATATTTTAGAGATGGTGGCAGATTCTTCCCAAAACGTTGATAGATTTTTTAAAATTTTTTCAAGGTATTTTAGGTTTTTTAGGTTTGTTTTAGGTAAGGGTCAATCGCACAGAACACTAATACTCGAAACTTTAAATTTTTACTTATTTTTCTAAAAAGATGCTTATTTGGTGATATGTCTGTAAAATTTTAATTATTAATTTAAAATCTCCATGACAACTAGACCAGGTTGAACCCGGAACCTTTTTAGTGAAAAAGTTTTTCATTTGTTATGCGAATCTGGGTAAATAAAACTACCAAATAATTACACAGGTTCAAAAAAAAGTGGTGTGTACTGAGTGTCAGACTAGAAATTTTGGCGTTTTTGTCGACTTATGTTTCAAGCCCGGTTCTGACGATGCAATTTGGTTACTACGACTGATCGCAGAGACAAAATTGCATGCAGTTTTAGGTGTTCCAACATGCAACTTATCAATGCAAGCAATTGCACCCAAACAGAACTGGTTCTAATTTTTATTCGACAAGTTGCAGCGATTTGGTTACTTTTTAAGGAATTATTTTACGCAAACCTAAAAATTCTGTTGGTATTGACAGTTGACAGAAAATACAGTGCCTTCATTAATGTTTGTACCCACGTGACCACGCGTTTTTTGGTTTGTAAAATGGTTTCACTGCTTGGTTTCTTTCCTATTTACAAGGTGGTTAAAAAAAAAAGTTCAGAGATTTTTTGCCACGTTTTTTTTTTTTTCTGTGACCATTTACCAGTTTCAACCCGAACAAAGCAAAAATCTTTTTGTAAAATTACTGATTATAATAACCTCCTAAAAAGTTAAAATTCTAAAAATTTCAGTGCAGGTTAATGGTCAAAAGAACACACCTTTATGAGGAAAAAAATTAGTGTTGGCAACACAGCTCTGTTTGACAGCTGATTTGACTGATATTACTGACAGACCGGCTTGTTGGCGTATTTGGTTTTTGGATAGTTTATTTGGAAAAGTTTTGATTTTTTTGATTAAATTATTTTAAACGAACTTTCAAGCCAAAACAGTTCTTTTCAGAGCTACTTTGATATTTCGGGTTTTAAAGGTAAGTTACATGTGTTTTTGTTATTGAGGTTACGTAAATAAAACTGTTTTTTATTTTTAGAAAACGTTTAAAATGGGGACTGCGGAACAAGATGCCTTTATAATAATGGGGACATTTTAGAAGTGCAACTCGTAATGAGGATGGATCTTGGTCATATTCTCTCCAAAGTTGCATGGACCAGTTTACGAAAGGTTCCCTGACAATCTTGTTGAGTATGAAACATTTGTTCATCACAGACGTATGCTAATCAATCGTTTTGAAAACAAGCATTGCATTTGTAAAGGGAAAGTCCACTGGAAGGCCTAGCGTGCTTTTCAGAACCTGTCCTTGAAGATATGCGTGTCCAATGGAGCACAGTCCTAACAAATCGGGTAGAGAAGCTGTCTACTCAGTCCGGTAAGGATACTATTTTAAATAAAAATTGAAATTTATGTTTACAATCCATACATTTTTTTAGGAATGTCTGTTGGTACTTGCCATAAAGCACTTACCAAAAAAATTAGAAATGCATCCATATAAGGTCACCCGATTGCAAGAACTCCTTCCACCAGATTATGCAAAAGGGTGCAGTTTTGTCAATGGTTTAATGAAATTTTAACAATGATGATGTTTTGGACCGTACTTTCTTCTTGATGAAGCATGGTTTCTTTGTCCGGTTAAAAATAGTCAGAACTACCGAACTTGGGCCACGGAGAATCCCATACCTTTATCGAAACAAGTTTACACCCAATTAAAATAGGGTCGGGTAGCAATTTCGAGAAGAAGGATTATAGGTCCAATATTTTTTTACGATACAGTAAATGCTGAAAGGGGACCATAATATTCTGCATGAATTTTTGAGCAACTTGATGAGGAGGAACTTCAGAGGGGCTACTTTCAACAAGATGGGGCTCCTGCACACACAGCTCGGGCAACTTTTGCAATACATAGCCGAATTTTATGAAGATAGAATAATTAGCAAAGATGTATGGCCACCTTCGTTCCCCGGGGATCTAACGCCATTAGATTTTTTTTTTTTTGGGGATTTTAAAAAAAATAAGGTCTTCAGAAACAGACCTCACAATGTTAATGAACTGGGGAAAACCCAATTCGAGCCGAGATAGGACAAAATTACAGTTCCCCAGATTCACAATGTTTTAAAATTTTAAAAAAGAAGAGTCAACATATGTCTAGAAAAAATAAGGGAAGATTTTTTGAACACTTGCTATAGTGTTAATTGTTATTCGCTTTTAAAATTATTGTTATCTTTGTTATTATGATACTTGCCCAATAACTTTTTTTTTTTTTTCCTTAAAAGAATACCAAAATTAACTTCATTTTTGATTACTGACTTAAAAATTTTAAACAGAAAGACCCCTCAAGACTCTCATGGCTGCAAAGCTATTTGTAAAATTATTGTTTAAGTTTTATTACATTTTAATGTTTGTGCATGACTACTTGTATTTTATTGTGATGTAACTATATTTTTTTTTTATTTTAGTATAATATTTAAAAATTGGAATTTTTTTTGTAGATTGTTGCATTTAAATTTTTCTTTTAGCATGTAATAATTATCCAAATTTTTTTTTTTATTATGTAATAATTGACATTTAATTTATTAATAAAGTACAAATAAATCTAAAAAACCCACCATTTTAAGTCAAGTAGTTTTTTTAAATAATATAAAAAATTTGGGGTTGTAAACTACAAGTTAACATGACTTGAATACCCCGAAAAGGCCTTAAAAAGGGTTTTTTTGTACAGTAACATGGATTTGGAAACTTTGCGAACAAATTTAACTAAGGGAAAAAATGAATAACTGCATTTGTGCCTTATAAAAATGCATTTTAAAATTAGAAATTTAAAAAAAAAATTATAACTAGGGAAAAATAATGATGAAAACTCGAATTTTTTACTCGGGTTTTTCGGGTCGCTGAACACAATAAAAATTGGGAAAAGGGCCTGCGGAGTACCTGGTGCGCGAAAGGAGGTTTTAAACGTCTTTTTCAAAATTTTTTACAACAAACCCTGCTAATGTCACCCCAAACTGTGGTAAAATTCCAGTTAACGTTTCCCTCCCCCTCAGCCCCACCAGGTACTCCGTAGCCCCCCAATGTCATATTCGGCATGTCAGCCACCTTAAAAACCCCAGTATCAAATTCTCATTTCCATCATTATTTACCCAGTTATATTTTTTTATACCTAACTGAAACCTTAAAAAATGTTTTTTTTTAATGCAAAAAAAAAAGTTTTTCTATTCCAATAATTCAATTTGTTTACAAAGTTTGTAGACGTCGATACGAATAAAAAAAAAAACCGCATTCAAATCCATTTTACCCCAAAAAAAAATACCTCGTGCATGACTTCGTTTCCTTGACTAACATTTTTTCTACCCAAATCTAAAAAACTAAATTATTGAAAAAAAAAGAGACTTAAACTAAATGCATACAAAAATTACCAAAAAAAGCTGTAATAACTTGGTTCAAATTACAATTTTAAAAAAAAAAATGATAAATGGTAAATTTTCAACCCCCAAAAAAAACAAAATATTTTTGACATTTAAAATCTTTTTTTAAAATGCACGGCGCCAATGAGTATTTCTAGGGATATTTTATTAAATTTTGTGCAACCTCTGAATAGGCAACCCGCAACTTTTTTTGGGCACGTGGTTTACAGACATTAATGAAGACCCTGTATTATTTTAGGTTAGGTTACTTTTCTTTGTCATAAAAAATAAATAATAATTTTGTTTGTTTTGAAAAAAGTGAAATTAAATAATATTATTACATACTAAAAAAGAGTCAGGATTGGAATAGAAACTCGACGAAAATTTTAATAGCGGTAAGGTAATTAAACCCCCCCGGAAGGATCCTCACCTTGACGGGGAGCATTTTTCGTGTTCTTATGATTCTTAGAGCTAGCCGGGGTAGGGCCCCCCAAGCGGGAAGTTCTAAAAGGGGGAAAAAGTTTAAAAAAGGATCCAAACCCCAATCCAGTGGCGTTATCGACCCGTACCGAAGGATAAATGGCACCGGGGTAAAAAGGGGCCCTGAACGGAGCCTCTGGGATACAGGGCGACCCCCCCGGGAAAAAACCCCCCCCCCCCCTTGTGCGGGGGACCGCGGCGCTGCCCTTTTCCCCCCTTACTCGTGGGACCTTTATGGACCAAAAAATAGCAATAAAAACACAAGGAGGGAGCAGAGGAGGGATTAAAAATCCCCTTTGGGAACCCCAACAAACATCTCTATCGTGGCGGTCGTGACGTACCACGACAGAATTGTCGAGGGGGTGGGGCGGACCACTAGAGGGGCCCTCTGTGGGCACCCAAGGGACCACAAGAAATTTAGATACGGGGGAAAAAAAAAAGGGGCCCCAAATCCAAACAAAAAAACTCTCCGAGGCGCAAAAAAAAACTGACGAAGGAAAAGAAAAAAACCGAGGGAACATGGACCCCCAAAAAACCCGAACCTTACGGGGGAGATTTTTTGGGGAAGGGGTGGCAGTAATTGACAAGTGCCACCCCAAAAAGTCCCCCATGGATCAAGGCAGGCGGATCAGATCACAGACATATAAACTTCACGATAGGGGGACTAAACCTATAGAAGAAACATATCGAAAAACCCCGAAAAACAAACGGGGGGAAACCTTTGGCAGACCTGGAATCTACACTGAGAGGGAAAAACGAAAAATAAAAAAATACACTCGACCTAGAAATAATGACGGGTCAAATACAGGACGCCATTGTTTCTGCGTAAAAAGGGGAAATGCCGTTGGGATAAGAAAGTACTCGAAAATTGCCCTGGTGGAACAGGAACTCACCAAACTAAAAAAAAGGGAAAAAGGGGAGAATACAAAAAGGGCAACATCAAAAAGGGGAAACATAAAAAAAGGCCCTTCCCCCAAAACAACAAGGCATTGAGGAAAGCAAAAAAATTCATGGAGAAGGCACTGTGAGGAAATCAAAAAGGGAAATCATGAGGCAGCCAGACCCCATAAGATTTTTCAAAGGGGAACCCCCAAAAACAAATATTTACTCTAAAGAAACCCACAGGGGATTACACAAAGAACGGCAATTGAGACCATGAGAGAACTACTCAGGGTACACTTTCCGGGATGCAAAATAACCGACATGTCACTGAAAGACTGCAAAAGTTTAGACCTAGGAAACCCAGGATACTGCTCCAGGGAGGCTGGCAGGTAGCAAAATCAGTGATAAACGTAGACAAAATTAAATGACAATAAACTCATTCGAACCGTATAAATCGCCCGGAACAGATGGCATTTATCCAGTAATGCTCCAGAAAGGACCAGATCTTTTACTACATAGACTGTGTCTTCTTTTAAGAGGCAGCCTAGCTCTAAGCTATATACCAACAACCTGGAGACTAATCAAAGTAGCATTCATCCCCAAACCTGGGAAAACCGAACAGGATGGGGCAAAATCTTTAAGACCAATAAGTCTGATGTCGTTCGTGCTAAAGACCCAAGAGAAGTTGCTAGATAGGCACATCAGGGAGAACGCACTTACGAACAGACCTCTACACAAGGACATACATGCATACACAGCAGGTAAGTCCACAGAAACAGCATTACATAAACTTGTGGAAAAGGCTCTCAAATACAAGAAGGTGCTAATGTGTGCCTTCCTAGATGTAGAAGGAGCGTTTGACAACACGTCCCTCATATCTATCTCAAACGCGTCGAGGCGCACAGCAACAAGCTGCAGGTGGATAGACTGCATGCTTAAGAGCAGAGCAGTATATACTTCAATTCTTGAAGAAACTCTTGTAGCTCGGGTTGAGCAAGGATGTCCGCAAGGGGTCCCACTGCTGTGGATCCTTGTCATGGACGACTTCTAAATGTCCTTCAACTGGAAGAGCACCAAACATTGGGATAAGCAGACGATCTCGTCATTATGGCCCAAGGAAAATTTAACAACACTGTTAGGGATAAAATGCAACAGGCCCTAAACGCAGTCACCAGATGGACGAGAAAGGAGGGACTAAACATAAACCCCTCCAAATCAGCCATAGTTGCCTTCACCAAAAGGAGAAATCTAGAGGGCTTAGGAACCCTGAACCTACGAGGTGAAGCAATCAAGATTTTGGGAGAGGTAAAATATTTGGGTGTCATCCTAGACTCTAAACTTACCTGGAACCAACATCTTCAGAAAACAAGAAAGAAAGCGGAGATGACTCTTATGTTAATCAGACGCTCTCATGGGAAAACATGGGGCCTTAAATTAAACGTGGTGGACAAAAATGCGACAAAGAACTGCTGTTACAGAACTGGCCAAGGTACAGAGACTTGCTTGCTTAGCTATAACAGGAGCAATTAAAACAACCCCAACAGCAGCCATGGAATGTCTCTTAGACCTTCCACCACTTAACCTCATAGTGATGGGAGAGGCAAGAATGAGCTACTTCCGACTGCAACAAAAACCAACTGGTGTCTACGCTAGTTTGGGACACAACAACGTAAAAAGTCAGGTTGGCGGCAACATCCTGGATGAGAGAACAGACCAGATGATTCCCCAATACTCATTCAACAAAAACCTCGAGATAAAATTCCAGATCGAAGTGAGTGGCAGCAACCCGATCCCCCGGCAGGTTGGGGACATCATCTGGTCATAGCTCTTGGGAAAACTTTAAACGGTTTATATTTAGGGCCTTACAAGGGTGGTCTAGGTCTATATTTGAAGCCTTATAAATACATATAAATACAGAATATATCTTCAGTCTTAACTGAGCCATCATGCATACCTTTAGTTTGAGTGGTAACAGTTCAATTTTAAAAGCTAATTACACTCCCCCTCTTGATCTGAGGGATGAAACTAGCCAGTATGAACTTGGTCTGATTAGTTTAGAAACTTTTAATGCTATTCCCAATATTGATAAAACCAATAATAAATTTTATGTTGGTGATATTACTTTGGAAATCCCCACTGGATCGTACGAAATAACTGCAATAAATGATTATCTACAGCAAGCAATTCGTGACAAAAATGAAAGCAACAAGAAATTTAATTGTACCCTAAGTCTAAAGGGCAATGTAAATACGCTAAAGTGTGAGCTTGAATGTTCTCATACAGTTGACTTTACTAAGAAAAATTCTATTGGAAAGTTGTTAGGATTTCATAATATTTTGCTACAGTCCAATAAAAATTAATGTGATTAAAATCGAGGGTAATATTGTTACAGGGGTTTATCACAATAATAAGCTTGTTCATACAATACATGAATTTTCACCATCAGTACCGGCTGGTTTTAAAATAATAGAAATTCCTCGAAATGTGATTTATATGCCGGTATCTACAAGAGTTATAGACAACATTGTATTGAAACTGATCGATCAAGACGGGGAATTGGTTGACTTTAGAGGAGAAATTATTACTGTAAGAATGCATTTAAGAAAATCTATATAGGCAAACGTTTTGTGTCGGGTTTATCAGTATATTACAAACCGCTGTACAGAGCAGACGTAGTATGGTTATTAAATATAACTCCAAGAAAATTGCTGATTTTGAACAATTGTTAAAAACTAAAAGAGCCTAACAGCAGAAAATAAAAAGTTTCTTGAATCTCTAGGCCTAATTGTAAAGAATTCTCAAAATGAGTATTTTAAATGTGACGGACCCTCTAAACTTTGATAACTCTATTACAAAAATTGAGAGACATAGTCATTTGCCGTACACTAACTCTTTTAAAAATAATGACGAAATTCGAATACCGGTACAGCAAACCGATATATACACTCTACCTTGGGCGAGCCATATTTATCTAGAAGGAAGACTTTTAAAAGGAGTTGATGCATCAGTTTCAAACACAGCGAAACTTGTAAACAACTTTTTCGGTCACCTCTTTGAAGAAATTCGTCTTGAAATTGGTGGAAAGGTTATTGACTCGATTAGATATCCTGGAATAGCAGCAACCATGAAAGGATATATTTCTTACAATGCTAACGAATTAAATAAATATAAAAATGCTGGTTGGAGTATTGATGATGAATTTACTTGCGATATCGTTGACCCGACCACTGGAAGTTTTAATGTTTGTGGGCCGCTAAGAACCCTACTAGGATTTGCTGAAGACTTTCAAAAAATACTCATAAATGTTAAGCACGAATTGGTGTTAGTAAGAAGCCCTTCTGACATTAATGCTATTATTAATACGGCTGATGCAGAAAATGTAGTAGTTACTATTGATAAGATTGTTTGGAGGCTACCACATATTACAGTATCTGATGTCGAACGGATAGAGCTTTTAAAACTTATTGAAAATGGAACCGAATTGGATATCGGTTTTAGAAGCTGGGAACTCACAGAAAATCCATCAGTTCCAACTGGAAAACAACTTACCTGGAATATAAAGACTTCGGTGCAGGTGGAAAGACCCAGATGGATAATTTTAGGTTTTCAAACAGCCCGAAAGGATAAATTCAACAAAAACAGTAGCTTATTTGATCATTGTAATGTATCAAATGTAAAGCTTTATTTAAATTCGGAATTTTATCCGTATGATAATTTAAATTTGGAGATTTCAAGAGGACTAATAGCTACTCTTATTAAATGTATTCCGAATTTCAAGAGAGCTACTACGAGAAAGAAAACGAACCATTTTTTACTCCCAAAAACTTTAAAAAGTATGCGCCTCTAATTGTAATTGATTGTTCAAGACAGAATGAAATATTAAATTCTGGTATTATTGATGTAAGACTAGAGGTTGAAACAAAAGAAAACTTTCCCGCAAACACCAGTGCCTACTGTTTAATTATTCATGATAAACTTGTTAGATATTCACCATTAATAGGATCTTTAAGAAAGATTTAATAAATATATTTTTCCTTACATAGAGATAATTGTAATTTTAGGTTAAGTATAGTTAGTAGAATGTAGTATTGTAATTTTATGTAATGTTAGTAGCAAATTAAATGTAGCCTATTTTTGATTCACCCTGTATATGTGGTTTAAATAAATTAATTTAATATATACAATGTGTTTTATTATTAATATATTGAAATTTACACAGCGCCCCCCTCGCAGTCTTTTTGTAGTTTTCAGAGGGTCTTTCCAAATATACTTTAGCCGCGCGACAATGAACATAGACAACCAACACTTCTCAGCCGGCATTGCTGTCGTGAAATATACCGATCAACTTTTCCAATGAACATAGACAACCACCAATACCCTTGACGTTTGTCGCCATTTTTTTTCACGCATGTACAATACTCTAAAATACACCTCACCCAAGATTCCTAGATTTTCTAAGTCACATGGTTTTTGACATATGACGTTTGACATTTGGCATTTGACAGCTGACAGATGACGTAATACCTTAAATTATAGCTGGCCCAAGATTCCTAACTTTTCCAAGTCACATGGTTTTGACGTATGATGTTTGACATTTGACATTTGACATTTGATCGCCGCCATTTTTTAGCGCATGCGTAAGACCCTAAGATATATCTCATACACGTAACCTAATTTTTTTAAGTCACACGGTCTTTGACATATGACGTTTGACATTTGACATTTGACAGCTGACAGCTGCCATTTTTTTGCGCATGCGCAATACTCTAAAATAAACCTCGCCCAAGATTCCTAACTTTTAAATGACGTCAAGATTTCGAGATATAAGTCTGACCCGGGTCTGGGTGTCCATGAACTGTCTTACTTACCCTACTCATTTTAATGGAAGATTTGACATTGGAAGTGAGACGGACCATGTATTTCCAATTGGACGGGTGTCCAGCACATTTTTCCCGTTTTGTGCGGGATCATATTAATAATTATTTTCAAGGGCGGTGAATCGGAAGGGGAAGTCTATTTCCTTGGCCGGCCAGGTCACCCGATTTAACATGCCTCGACTTTTACTTATGGGGTCGTTTAAAAGATATTGTGTACCTAACTCCACCCACAACTAGGATATGGAAAACAGAATCCGTGATGCCATTAATCAATTATCAGCTGCTGAAATCGAAACAGCAGTTTTATCCACCCAAAGATGATTGGAAGCTTGTTTGGAATATGATGGAAAGCAGTTTGAACATCTATCGAGGCATTAGGAACCTAATATGTTTGGGTTAAAAATCGGTTCTTTTCAGGACCATCATCAAAAAATATAAAGAGAAATTCGTTAATAAATAATTATTCTAAGAAAATCACATAATCATCCTTTGATGCTGTGATCTATTAGTTTAAGTATTAATTTATTAATTATGACAACAGGATGTATTTTATTAACAGTTTGAGAAATCAACTATAATAATGTTAATTAGACATTCTAGGGCCGCCGAACACTAGATGGCGGTACATAAGTTTTGACTCTGCGCGTAAAAAAAAACTTTAATTCACTATAAGTTTAAAACGAGCAAAGATATCATCGTCGGGTTTTTACCATATTTTTGCAAATTTTATCTACTTTTTCAATATGATGTTAAAAATATACCGTTCGATTTAAATTTTTGCAGTAAAATGAAAAAAACTGGAATTATTACGAATTGCGCCCTCTAGCTCTTTTATTGGGAACTGTAGAGCGATAAGGAGAACGGATATTTTAAACAGCCTTATTTATCTTGCAAACAAATGTTAATTTGCTGAAATCAAATAAGTGGTTTAAAATTTACACCGATTATAATGATTACACTTTCAAGGGCTTCCCCCACCCCTACTATCGGTCGTACGCCAATGAGCCTTAATCCAAAATAATAGAGAATTTTCTAGGCTTTTTAACAGTATTATCAAAAATATAGGCTAATATATGGGTTTTCGGAAAAAATACGTTTTCCTTATTTAATTTTTAGTTACGCCCTCTAGCGGTGAAATACTGAACTAATTTCCAGAATTTTCTCATGGCCACTTTTATAATAATAAAAGAAATTCCATTGTTGTCAGATGTACATGTCCTGAGTTACAGCCGCTTACCTCGCTTTTATGCCCACCCTGTACAGTGTAAATGTAATATAAAAATGATTTTAGTAAATAACAAAGGTTTATAAAAAAAAAAGACCGGATCATGATATTCCTATGTATTTTGGCGCCCTGAATTCGAATCCGGGATTAGTTTTTCCCATTACGCCAGGAAAACGAGATTTTAAGGTCATTTAGAGGTCAAATCGGTGACATTTTTAAAAGCGGCCCTGGTACAACTTCTCGAGCAACCCATTTGCGTTAATGATTTTTAACCTGACACTAACCCTAGTGATCCTAAAACGTCGACCATGGAGGTTAAGTTACGCTTGCTGCCCAGGATTGGCCCAGAAGAAAAAGTGCTCCCGGGGGTCCTACTTGCTAATTTCCATTTTCCTACCAATGTAACCAATGTTGAATTTTGACGATGCATTTGCTGGGAATTAATGACGGTCGAAACGGCACTGACACTGGTGGCCCTAGAACCTTACCCGAACATTGAGGTAAAGCTACATGTGCTGCCCAGAGCTGGTCCACAGGAGAGAAAGTAGCCACGGGGTCCTAACTCTCCAATTTCGATCTCCTGCCAAAATGTTAAATGTTGACAATGCATTTGCAGGACATTTCAACAGGATTAGAAAGTACATGGAAAAACAGGAAATTTGACTGTACTAATAGTAAAGCTATAACACAGTCCCACAAAAAAAGTCGAGATCCGTGGGTGGGACCATAATATTCCCATGTATTTTACGACACTGAATCCAAATCTGGCCTCAGAAAAAACCCTACACGTCTAGGATTGGTCCCAGAGGCCGAAAACTAGATGTATATCTAGATGCCAGATGATCAACCATGGTATTCCAATATACTTTTTAACGCTAGACCCGAACTTGTGGTCGAAAAGTTTTTCTTCTACTAATATTCACCCTCTAGGACCAAAACTACCCCTAGAAAGGGGTGAAAAATCGAGTTTTGCACGCTGGAATCGCGTTGGTGGTATTCTCACGTACTTGTCAACGCTGGACCTAAACATATCATCGCAAACTTTTTACCCTACTCTAATGCACCCTTAAGGAGCAAAACTACCCCTAGGGGTGAAATATTGAGGTTTGGACGTCGAAATAGCAACGGTGGTACTCTCATGAACTTGTCAATGCTAGATCTGAATTTGTAATATAAAACTTTTTACCCTACTGAAATTTACCCTCTAGAACCAAACTACCCCTCGAGAGGGGTTCACCCGAGACTCCAGTACTGACCAGGCTACTGCGGGTTGGCCGTGATCCAGGCAGAGCAAAACTTAAGTTCAACGTTCGGGCAAGAAATACAAATTTTTTTAGGTGAAAACCCCGAGAGCCACTATCTACCCCTCGTGGAGACACTAGGCTCTACGCAGAGCTCTTTCTTCAGGATATTGAATCATTCCGGTCATCGCCGGGTCAGTTGCTATTAACTCATATCCAATCCGGCGTCAACATTCAACGTCTTGGCAGGGAAATCGAAATTTGTGAGCTCATATGTCTGGGCCGGCCTTGGGCTGAACCTGGGTGAGATTCAGAGCTTCGTCCTAATGTCCAGAAGGTACTTAAATGCTACACAGACACCCACAAAGTTAATAGGTCGCTCAAAAAGTTGTACCAAAGCCGCTTTCAAAAATATCACCATATTGACCTTTTAATGACCTCAAAAGCTCGTTTTCCTCACGTGATGGGAAAAAACCTGACCCCGGATTCGGATTCAGGGTGCCGAAATACCTAGGAATACCATTATCTGCTCAAAGAGTCAGGGCATTTTTTTGTAAACCAATATTATCATTACGTATCTCTAAGTATCAAGTAAAAAACCACTTAAGTTAGTTGGACAGATTAAATATTTGACGCCAATTTATAAGTTTTATAGATAAAATTACGTAAATGCATTTTTATACTTTTGTGTATTGTTTAAACTTATGTTATCTACATAAAACCCCTACATAAAATATTATGCACATATACATTAGGCTATTTATTAACTATAAGGAAATTATAAATATATATATATATATATATATATATATATATATATATATATATATATATATATATATATATATATATATATATATATATATATATATATATATATATATCAATAATTAAATTAATCACAGAGGCAATAAACAACCATTTTTTTGGCAAAACTTAAAGATTTTAAACCTTTAAGAGCTTTTCTATAAAATTTATGGAAGGGTTTAATAAAAAAAAATAAGTTCTTAGAATATTTATTAAACGACAAACAAATCAGTACTTAAAATAATTATAAAATTTTAATTGTTATCTTTATTGTATACGCATTGAGCGAAATCGTTAAAAACTCGAACATTTCCCCCCTGTGCTGCACTGACTGCATCGTTAGTGCAAGTTACGAGGGCGACACCAAGAGCATAAGAGCTATCATAAGCTTTATTTGCTTCTTGTTGGGCTTTATCAGGTACAGTTGAAGCAAGTTCACCTAACTCATTAACGAAATTTTTAAGGCAATTAATGGGGATAAGCTCATTTTTACAAGCTTCAAGTTTTACTTCTTGTTCATGAAAGTCAGCGTTAATAGCTTTTACATCATTAAGAATTTGTAATAAGACGTTAGTAGTGTTTTCAACAGCGAGATCAATACAGACTAACGAGGAGTTTAGTGCTTGCACATTAACATTTTCAAATTCGAGCTCAGTGCTTTCAATACAATCCAAAATATTAAGACCACTTTGGTTTGCGTAAGTTTTTAGAGTATCCATCAATTGGTTGATAAATTCTTCCTCTCCTTTAATAAGCTCTTTAGAGGTTTCAACGGCATTTTCTCTTAAATTATCAAGTCCTTGTAAAATATTATTAAGTATGACTGCTGAGTTCTCGACAGCCACGTCGACCATCTGGTTTACAAACAAAAGAACGTTTTCTGCGACATCAATAACGTCATCAAACACACCATCTAAAGGAGTGGCAGTGCTGATGGTTACCTAAAAGCGGAAAATAATTCTAATTTGGATTCAATACTGAATAAATTTTAGGTTAGGGCTATAATATGATTAATAATCTCTTTTTTCAGCAATAAAAAAAAATAAAACATAATCAACTGTTCACCGACTTAAATCTCAACTTAAATTGAACATATTTTCCTAACGCCTATATTTGTACAACGTCGTTTAAAGTGCGTACATTTTTTAATTTCTAAGTAATTATATTCCAGCAAGAATTTTTTTTTCCTTCAAATAAAGCGGGATTATATTTTATGTAAAAAAGTTTACCAACCATGACGGGTATAGTTAATGTGTTGAAACTGACACACTAAACGTAATAGGCAGTGCAATAGAATGTTTACATTTGCATTCAGCTTATTTGTTAGAGATCGGACGCTGTAAGAACAACACCGATACCGATGGCAAACTGATATAAAACCGTGACGTATCGGTGTTGTTCTAACAGCGTTCGATCTCTACTTTTATTGAAACCCGGTCTTCCCGAACTAAAGGTACTGCCAATTATTTCTGTCACAACCTATTTCTTCATTTTGGGTGTTTGCTCCCGCTGTCATTGTTTTCGTATTTTAGATATTTTTTTAAATGTATATATATATATATATATATATATATATATATATATATATATATATATATATATATATATATATATATATATATATATATATATATATATATATATATATACAGTGTCCATTGATGCTGCCGCTGTTTGTGCCGTCGCTTCATCCTGTTAAAACCAGGTTGAATTTGGGTTTTAACCAGTAAAGTTTTATAGAGCTGGAGTCAAAAATTGGCGGAGCATTACAGTGTACCTTTGGCTTGTCAAAATACGTAATCTATAAAATGACCGACTATACCACTGGATTTTACGTAAAAGACCTATATTACTTCGTTTTTACTTTTTTAATATAATACATGGTCTTTTGTTTCGTAAAAAAGTAGAACGGTATAGTGCAAACTGCAACCCTCCATCTTTACTAATAAGGATGATACGCTGCAAAACATAAGAAATCTCGACACCCGGTACAGGCAACTAATACGGTTAACAACACCAAAGATCAAGTGTGTACTTATTTGTATATTATTTTATCAATGCCTAAGTGAAGAGCTAAAAATGCACATAACATATAGTATCTTTATCAGCGAAAAACAATAAACCTATCTTATCGATCCTCTTTTAGTTTTTAAAAAGTGATAATAACTTTTTTACTAAAGAACGCCGAAACGTTATGTGGCCCGATAATAATTCACTGCAACGCCTACTAGGTGACCTGAAAACTACTACCTAAAAAATCCTGTTCAATATTTTTAGTCCAATAACTGAAGACCTGAAAGTACACAAAGCTGTAAATAAATTTGTACAGTTTTCATTTGTGTCGCAATTATTAGATCTTCGCGGATCCTTTCGAGCGAGAAAAAGGTTTTTACGATTTCGATGTGGGAACCCGCTGAAAATGGCCCTCCAATGTCCAAAAAATAAGTTTCCCGCGAATATCTGCCAAATATGCGAATTAGAGAATTTTAGTTTTGACAAATAATTAAGATCACCTCGAAATCTACCAAAATTGGCCTTACCATTTTTTTCGAATCACCAATAATTTTCGCAAAAATGACCGCCGAAAAATCTATAACATTCCACACTGGATAGATGTGGTAGTTGTAGTTTCTTACTAAAAAATGCAAATGGGCAAAACAATTTTTTATCAAAACGCAGGAAAGATGGTAAAGGAAATTTTCTGGGATCATTTAACACGTGCTAAGGTCTCATCATGAAAAAAAATGTTAATTACAAACCTTTTTGTAAAAAAATATCAATAAATTAATGAGATACTTTTAAAATATTGTGAAAAAAAAACTTTGACTGTTTTTTTTTAATATTCTAGAAAAATCATATTGGGCCCAAACTCATATGCAATGATAGGTATGGCTTTTTCCATTTCGATATACTTTAAATAATCAAAAAATGTACATTATTGCTCGAGTAATGGAACAATTCGTCCGCCCGCTTATAAGTGAATCCATGAAGATAGCGGCATCTAGCGGTAGAGCGGCATCTGAAATGAGAGTACTTTTGGGTCCCGTTATCTCGAAAACTATCAATTTTTCGAAAAAAGTTATTAGGACCATTTTTGTAGATAACAAGGCGATCTTCATTTTTTGTCTAAAAAAATTCTCTCACTTGCATATTTTGGCAAATATTAGTGGAAAACCCATTTTTCGGGCCTTGAAGGGCCATTTTCAGCCCTTTTCCACCTGTTAATGTTGATAAACTATTTTTCGCTTGCAAGCACTTCCGAATACCTAAGAATTGCGCCACAAGGGAAAACTGTACAGATTTATTTACAGCTTTGTCCCTTTATTCACTGGACTATTTAGTAGTTTTCAGTTAGAACAAAAATAACTTCTATTTTCATTATAATTTTGTCTTTTTTGTTACATTGAAAATATGTACTTTTTATTATGCATAGCTACAAAACATTTTTCAAGAACAAGACAATAAAAAAGTGTATACAAATTAGGACAACTTAAACGCGTTTAAATTAGGCACCAAAATAATTAATATAAAAAAAATAAATAAAAATTTTAATGACATAACTTTAAAATAATTTGATTAGTTTAAGTCGTATGTTTTATATTATGATTAATAAAAAAAAATATTTATGATACTTATACTACCAAAAATATTTTAAAGATTTACCACATCTTATAACATTTTTTTAATTAATTTTTTATATTAGTTGTTTTGTTGTCTAATTTAATGGACGCACTTAAGTTGTTTTACTTTGTTTAATGTGTTGTTTTTAAAAAAATGGTTTGTCGTATTTATCATGAAAACTATATATTTTTAATATAACAAGAAAGTCATAAAATTAAAGGACAAATAGAAGTTACTTCCGTTCCTCTAGAAGTGTTTTTTTTATAAATTTATTATTACCCAGGATTTTTTATATTGAAGTTTTGGAGTCAGTATATCAATATATTTTTAAAATTGTTGTATTCATTATTTTTGTTATTTCGCCATAAATTTCCTGTAATAATCATGCACAGGAAAACAAAAAAATATATATTTAAATTATATCAACTGGGGTGTGGTAAAAATATAACTTTTTGTTTATTATTATCGTACTCAGACTAAAAAGCTACATTAGGAAAAGGTGAAATTAGGGTTAATTTAATAAAAAAGCGTCAAAAAATTAAAATAAAAAATATAAAAATTATTTTTATCCCCTTTAAAAAGTTTAGTCGTTACAGACTTAGTAAAAGTTAAAATAAGTTGATTTGTTTTGTTAGGTTGAGCTGTATTAACTAACATGTAACGGGTGTCCAAATAAAAAAGGACACCGACTGTATCTCAGAAAATGTTTATGCACAGCCTTGGGAAAAAAATATTTTTTGTAAAAGTGGTCAAGAGAAATAGCTGGAAATTATTTTCAAGTTTATGAAATGGCCGCTAGGGGGCGTAACTGCAATCTTGAATCTAAAAAAGTGATGTTTCTGTGAAATAATTGTAAAAATACACAACTTATGTTTTATAAAATTTCTTGTAGCTTTTATAATTTTTGAGATATTGACATATAAAATTTTCTTTGGTCTAAATATTAGGTAAGGAACAAGATATCGAGATGCGGTTTTCGCGAGCTTGTTTAGGCATTATTTAGCTACTTTTTCATAAAGAAAAAACTATACCAATGCACTTAATTTTTTTGAGAAAATAAACCATTTCTGTCAGAATGTCGAAAAAAGCCCTCTAGCGGCGACATGTAAAACTAACAAAACTTCAAATATTTTAAAATTTATAGCCCAAAAAAAAACTATTGTGAACTAGCCCAAGTTTGTTAAAATCGGCTCAGCCGTTTCGAAGATACAGGGTGTGTTTTACGGAAACCTTTTAATACCCCCCACCACTTTAAAATGTCTAACAAAAAAGGTTCAGATTATCCTCGACTTTAAAGATCAGGTATTTTTTTTGTTGCGTTAATACAGAAAAATCACAGAAACATCACTTTTTTAGATTCAAGATTGCAGTTAGGCCCCCAGCGGCCATTTCAAAAACTTGAAAATAATTTTCAGCTATTTCTCTTGATCACTTTACTAAAAATATTTTTTCCCCAACGCTATGCGATAAATATTTTCTGAGATACAGCCGGCGTCCCTTCTTATTTGAACACCCGGTACATATTGGTAAAGGTTAGGCGATTTGCAAAAAGTATTTTTTATTTTATTTTTTTAATTACTTTTTAAATAAAAGAAAAACCTTTGTTACAATTTTTCTTAATGTAGTTTTTATCCTGCGTCTGACAACAATAAAACAGGGTTTTGTATTTAAAACCAAAAAGTAAGATCATTTCCGGCTAAACCAAAAGCGACTTCTGGTTTAGTCTAGTTTTAATTTATTCTGGATTTCCTGTCTTTCATTAACTGCAATCTTGAATCTAAAAAAGTGATGTTTCTGTGAATTTTTCTGTATTAACGCAACAAAAAAAATACCTGATCTTTAAAGTCGAGGATAATCTGAACCTTTTTTGTTAGACATTTTTTGCTATATCTCCAAAAATAAAGTGGTGGGGGGTATTAAAAGGTTTCCGTAAAACACACCCTGTATCTTCGAAACGGCTGAGCCGATTTTAACAAACTTGGGCTAGTTCACAATAGTTTTTTTTGGGCTATAAATCTTAAAATATTTGAAGTTTTGTTAGTTTTACATGTCGCCGCTAGAGGGCTTTTTTCGACATTCTGACAGAAATGGTTTATTTTCTCAAAAAAATTAAATGCATTGGTATAGTTTTTTCTTTATGAAAAAGTAGCTTAATAATGCCTAAACAAGCTTGCGAAACCCGCATCTCGATATCTTGTTTCTTACCTAATATTTAGACCAAAGAAAATTTTATATGTCAATATCTCAAAAATTATAAAAGCTACAAGAAATTTTATAAAACGTAAGTTGTGTATTTTTACAATTATTTCACAGAAACATCACTTTTTTAGATTCAAGATTGCAGTTACGCCCCCTAGCGGCCATTTCAGAAACTTGAAAATAATTTCCAGCTATTTCTCTTGACCACTTTTACAAAAAATATTTTTTTCCCAAGGCTGTGCATAAACATTTTCTGAGATACAGCCGGTGTCCTTTTTTATTTGGACACCCGTTACATGTTAGTTAATACAGCTCAACCTAACAAAACAAATCAACTTATTTTAACTTTTACTAAGTCTGTAACGACTAAACTTTTTAAAGGGGATAAAAATAATTTTTATATTTTTATTTTAATTTTTTGACGCTTTTTATTAAATTAACCCTAATTTTGCCTTTCCTAATGTAGCTTTTTAGTCTGAGTACGATAATAATAAACAAAAAGTTATATTTTTACCACACCCCAGTTGATATAATTTAAATATATATTTTTTTGTTTTCCTGTGCATGATTATTACAGGAAATTTATGGCGAAATAACAAAAATAATGAATACAACAATTTTAAAAATATATTTATATACTGACTCCAAAACTTCAATATAAAAAATCCTGGGTAATAATAAATTTATAAAAAAAAACACTTCTAGAGGAACGGAAGTAACTTCTATTTGTCCTTTAATTTTATGACTTTCTTGTTATATTAAAAATATATAGTTTTCATGATAAATACGACAAACCATTTTTTAAAAACAACACATTAAATAAAGTAAAACAACTTAAGTGCGTCCATTAAATTAGACAACAAAACAACTAATATAAAAAATTAATTAAAAAAATGTTATAAGATGTGGTAAATCTTTAAAATATTTTTGGTAGTATAAGTATCATAAATATTTTTTTATTAATCATAATATAAAACATACGACTTAAACTAATCAAATTATTTTAAAGTTATGTCATTAAAATTTTTATTTATTTTTTTTTTATATTAATTATTTTGGTGCCTAATTTAAACGCGTTTAAGTTGTCCTAATTTGTATATACTTTTTTATTGTCTTGTTCTTGAAAAATGTTTTGTAGCTATGCATAATAAAAAGTATATATTTTCAATGTAACAAAAAAGACATAAAATTATAATGAAAATAGAAGTAATTTTTGTTCTAACTGAAAACTACTAAATAGTCCAGTGAATAAAGGGACAAAGCTGTAAATAAATCTGTACAGTTTTCCCTTGTGGCGCAATTCTTAGGTATTCGGAAATGCTTGCAAGCGAAAAAAAGTTTATCAACATTAACAGGTGGAAAAGGGCTGAAAATGGCCCTTCAAGGCCCGAAAAATGGGTTTTCCACTAATATTTGCCAAAATATGCAAGTTAGAGAATTTTTTTAGACAAAAAATGAAGATCGCATTGTTATCTATAAAAATGGTCCTAATAACTTTTTTCGAAAAATTGATAGTTTTCGAGATAACGGGACCCAAAAGTACTCTCATTTCAGATGCCGCTCTACCGCTAGATGCCGCTATCTTCATGGATTCACTTATAAGCGGGCGGACGAATTGTTCCATTACTCGAGCAATAATGTACATTTTTTAATTATTTAAAGTATATCGAAATGGAAAAAGCCGTACCTATCATTGCATATGAGTTTGGGCCCAATATGATTTTTCTAGAATATTAAAAAAAACAGTCAAAGTTTTTTTTTTCACAATATTTTAAAAGTATCTCATTAATTTATTGATATTTTTTTACAAAAAGGTTTGTAATTAACATTTTTTTCATGATGAGACTTAGCACGTGTTAAATGATCCCAGAAAATTTCCTTTACCATCTTCCTGCGTTTTGATAAAAATTGTTTTGCCCATTTGCATTTTTTAGTAAGAAACTACAACTACCACATCTATCCAGTGTGGAATGTTATGGATTTTTCGGCGGTCATTTTTGCGAAAATTATTGGTGATGCGAAAAAAATGGTAAGGCCAATTTTGGTAGATTTCGAGGTGATCTTAATTATTTGTCAAAACTAAAATTCTCTAATTCGCATATTTGGCAGATATTCGCGGGAAACTTATTTTTTGGACATTGGAGGGCCATTTTCAGCGAGTTCCCACATCGAAATCGTAAAAAACTTTTTCTCGCTCGAAAGGATCCGCGAAGATCTAATAATTGAGACACAAATGAAAACTGTACAAATTTATTTACAGCTTTGTGTACTTTCAGGTCTAGTTATTGGACTAAAAATATTGAACAGGATTTTTTAGGTAGTAGTTTTCAGGTCACCTAGTAGGCGTTGCAGTGAATTATTATCGGGCCACATAACGTTTCGGCGTTTTTAGTAAAAAGTTATTATCACTTTTTAAAACTAAAGAGGATCGATAAGATAGGTTTATTGTTTTTGCTGATAAAGATACTATATGTTAGGTGCATTTTTAGCTCTTCACTTAGGCATTGATAAAATAATATACAAATAAGTACACACTTGATCTTTGGTGTTGTTAACCGTATTAGTTGCCTGTACCGGGTGTCGAGATTTCTTATGTTTTGCAGCGTATCATCCTTATTAGTAAAGATGGAGGGTTGCAGTTTGCACTATACCGTTCTACTTTTTTAGGAAACAAAAGACCATGTATTCTATTAAAAAAGTAAAACCGAAGTAATATAGGTCTTTTACGTAAAATCCAGTGTATAGTCGGTCATTTTATAGATTACGTATTTTGATAAGCCAAAGGTACACTGTGATGCTCCGCCAATTTTTGACTCCAGCTCTATAAAACTTTACTGGTTAAAACCCAAATTCAACCTGGTTTTAACCGGATGAAGCGACGGCACAATCAGCGGCAGCATCAATAGTGTAGGTGAATTGTTTCCGGGAACTGTTATATATAGATCACCAGATCTTACGCGCCTAGTTTTTTTTGTGGGGATATTTAATGAGTTTAGTCTATACCGATTCTTCAACTACTACGGAGCAATTAAAAGACAACATTGGAGAGGCCACTAACAATATTCTACTGAAATGTGTATTTTTGGAGGAGTGCTATTCGAGGGATGGTGGACATTTAGAAAACATTGTGTTTAAAAAGTACAATCCGCATTCTTGTACTTTTAAAATGTATTAATAAAATTATTTCCTAACTTTTGATTCTGTTTTTAAAACATGTAAAAAAGGGAAATTTAGTACTAAGTCACTCTGTATTTAAAAAAATTTATTTTGGGTGAATTAAGTAAGTCCGGTTAAGTTTAGAACTAAGTTAGATTATTCACATCATTATGCAAAAGAATTTTTAAATACCAATAACATTTCTTTCTTTCTTTCTTTTATATATATATATATATATATATATATATATATATATATATATATATATATATATATATATATATATATATATATATATATATATATATTTTTTTTTTTATATATATATATATATATATATATATATATATATATATATATATATATATATATATATATATATATATATATATATATATATATATATATATATATATATATATATATATATATATATATTATATATATATATATATATATATATATATATATATTATATATATATATATATATATATATATATACAGTATGTCGGGATGCGGTTAACAAGAGGACAAATGGATCAAAAATTGAAAGATACAAAAAAAGTCATTCTTGATACAAAATTCTGCTTGTCAAAAAAATATGAACTGCAATGTGAAAATAGATTTTTATCATACAGGGCGTCTCAAAAATGCAAAAACATAAAATCAAACAAGAGCAAACAGTAATTTTTTGGCCTTTTAAAGTGAAATAATAAATTAAAAACTTGCTCTAAATTATTTTCTCTAAATTTATTTCTAAACTTGATTCCGAACTTACTGAAGAAAATTTAAATTTATGAAAAATTTAAAAAAAAACAACATTTTTGCAAGTACCTACGCATTTTACTACTTTTACTTGATTATCACCTTTACATTACTAAACATTAATAAAAATAAATACAATGCAAAAAATGTAAAATGTAAAAAAAAATGTAAATATAAAATGCGTAACTACTTGCAAAATTGTTATTTTTTTTTTAATCTTTCGTAAATTTAAATTTTCCTCAGTAAGTTCGGAATCAGGATTAAAAATAAATTTGAAGCAAGTTTTTTTTGTATCATTTTACGTTAAAAGGTCAAAAAACGAGTGTTTGCTCTTGCCTAATTTTATGTTGTTGCATTTTGAGACGACCTGTGTGATAAAAATCTATTTTTCCATTGTAGTTTATATTTTTTTGACAAGCAGAATTTTTGATCAAGAATGACTTTCTTTTGATCTCGAATCTTCGAATTTTTGGTCCATTTGTCCTCTTGTTAACCAGTTCGGACAAACAATTTTTTTTTTTTTTTTTTTTTTTTATATATATATATAATATATATATATTATATATATATATATATATATATATATATATATATATATATATATAATATATACTGAAATCAGAGTATGAAATTCAATTAAACTATCATTCATTTCCACTACTCTTTCAGTTTTCTTTAATATATACATATTTTATTTTTTTTTATATTTATATATATATATATATATATATATATATATATATATATATATATATATATATATATATAAGTGAGAGAAATCGTCTATTATAATTTTTGCTTGTGGTTTATTTGATTTAATTTTGACATGTTTTAAACTTTATTAGGACACTTTCTGGTGACGTAGACTTTGCCTCCAACTTTTTGTCTCCGATTGTCTTTTGTTTTTCAGTTACTAACCCAAACTTTCGATTTTTATAAAGCAGCCATCTTTTTTTTTGATGTATAAATATATCTTTTAATTTCATTTTTAACGATACCTCACTTGTCACTAAACAATTTAAAAATATATTAAAAAAATAATTTTTAACAATACGCGTCGCTTCATCAAGGCGCTTCGTGTCAATTTCTTCTATAAAAGTATGACATAAATGTATATTTTGCAGAAGCAATAATAATTTAAAAATGTTTTTTGTGTTCAAGCAAATACAATTATAGTTTTCACTACTATAATTATCTTTGGTTTTAGTAAAAAAATATTTTGAGAAAATCTAAGCAACTTTAAAAGAAACAAAAGATAGCAATTTGATAATATGAAGATTACGCGTACTAACAAAAATGTTTGTTGTATTTTTTTAAAACTTTTGTTTTGCTAACTGGTAATTAATTAACTTAATGTGCCTTAATTTTTATGGTATTTATTTGCGAGTAACATTTATTTATAACAGACTATTTTTTCCCATTTTGCGTATTTTAAACAAGTACAGTTTTTTTTTATGCAGTAATATTTTTTGTTAAACGGACTACACCACTAAATTATACGTAAAAAATATATTATAATTCTTTTTTATTTTTTTTGTTTCATACATGGTAGCCGAGATGCGAATGGTGCTCAAAAATGCATTTTTTTTTTAAATTTTACCCTGTATCTTTAAAACTAAGAGGGCTATGAAACTTTAGTTTATTGCATCTTTCGCTGGAAAACATACGAATATTAAACACCTGTTGTAGGTTGCATAATAATTCATTTATTAAAAGAGTAGGTATACCAAAAAAAAAAACAATATAGCCGTCGCCAAAAGGGAATATTGTTTTTTGTCAGATCACTACTGTAACTAAAATGGTAACGTCAAGCAAGCAACGTTTTTATTAACTTTTAAACAAAGGGTCTTATAGCTAAATTAAAATTAGTTGTTATTTAATTTGAGGTACTGACCGGCCGGATTTAACAAAAAAAAAAGAGAAATATTTAATAACACCAACTAAACAGGACCCACCTTTATCTAAACCAACAATAAAATTTTTAAAAATAATATATTTACCTGAGTTGAAAATAAAGCAGCTAACAAAAGAATAACTACTTTCGATGCCATGTTGAAAAATGGTGTGTTAAAGTACCTAATGTCAGCTGAAAATATACTATATATAGTCAATGCTTATCTGTAAGTACCAACTTAAAAAAACACTTAAGTTGGACAAAATAAATCTTTTATGCAGTCTTTTAAGTGCATCAATAAAATATATATATATATATATATATATATATATATATATATATATATATATATATATATATTTTATATAAAATTTTATATATATATATATTTAAATTTATATTTTTTAAATATTTTATATTATAAATATATTACTTATATATACATGGTGGTTCTACATAAAAATCTTTCGTGCCAAACTAACGTGTTAGTTTAACACATTAGTGGCGGCTATTTATTGACTCTTTGAAGAGACCATGCGTATATTAGTTTAAAGCATAAAGTAAGTAAATTATAAATTGAATACCTGTGCTGTGCAAATATTGTGTCTGGTTTGAAAAACGTCCTTAATAAACCTAAAAAGCAGACAGCTATTTACTTTGCCGGCACTTAAAAGTCTTAAAAAAAAATTTTTTTCATTATTTGAAACTGTAATCTGCTCATGTAAGTTAAGCAAAACTCAAAGAAAGCATTTTCGTTGGCCTGCAAATAAAAAAAATATTTAAGGAACAAAAATGTTAAAATTATTCTTTCGGCAAAAAATATAGGGCGTGAACTGTCTTCAAAATTTTATGTAGCGATTTTCTAGGTAACAAGAAGCCCAAGAATTACGCAGATTTAGTGAAAGAACTTATCCAATATTACCAGACATTAAGTTAAACATGTCACTTAAGCTGCATCTCCTTCATTCATATTTGGAATTCTTTTCTGACTATTATTGGGGAACTGCAAAAGATTTTACCAGCAAATTGTGCAAGTATATAAGCGGTGTAGTGGAAAATGGACCCAAAATAATATGTAACCACTGTTGGAACCTTAAACGGGAAACCGATTCCTCTAAGGACAAGCAAAAAAAAACAAATTTCTATGTTTCTCCTTGTAAAAAAAAGTCAAAGTATTTTTTTTTTAATTTTGGAAATTCTCTATTTTGCTTATAATTAAGCTTTCTCATATTTATGTGTTTTAAATTTTTCCTCTTTTCTAAAAGCTTATGGGTGAAGAGTATAAACCGAACTCAATATGTACTTATTACAATACAGTAGATACAAAGAAACCAAAAAAATATTTGAGCGACAGAAAATTTTAAAATACCGAATGGTGTTATTTTGACAATAGATTTTTCTTAATGACTCGTAGTTCTGATAGGACCACATTTTATTTTATTATTATATTGTTGATCAATACCATTTTTAATGCGTCGGTCAACAAGCCAAAGATACTTTTCGTGTTTTTCTATGACTTTTTAGTATTATTTTTTAATAACCACTCTACTTATTTTAAAAATATATATTCAGAAATTAGTAATTAAATAGTTAGTTACCTACACTTATCTTAAATTTGACCTTTACATTTATTTAGCTCTTTCTTATAAAAAATCAGTTGAGAAATGCACATGTCTAAATATATATATATATATATATATATATATATATATATATATATATATATATATATATATATATTATATATATATATATATATATATATATATATATATATATATATATATATATATATATATAATATATATATATATAATATATATAATATATATATATATATATATATATTTTATATATATATATATATATATATATATATATATATATATATATATATATATATATATATATATATATATACAGTATGTCCGCGGATGCGGTTAACAAGAGGACAAATGGACCAAAAATTGAAAGATAAGAAAATGAATTGTTATCATACAGGGCATCTCAAAAATGCAAAAACATAAAATCAAATAGGAGCAAACAGTCGTTTTTTGGCCATTTAACGTTATATGATAAATTAAAAACTTGCTCCAAATTTATTTATAATCTTAATTTCGAACTTATTTTAAATTTTAATTTACGAAAAATAAAAAATATTATTCAAGTAAAAGTAGTAAATTGCGTACATATAGTTTGTCCAAGCTAACATTTTTAGGTTGGCAATGCGAATATCCCTACATTTTAGTAAATTTTGTTTTTCAGATTTAAGTTGGCTGATATCAGAATTTTAGTCAGGTCCGTACTGAGGAAGGGGAGTTTAAAAATTATAATATTTTAAAAAATTTGTTGTTAGATTTCAGTAACCAAATTTATCAGTATTTTTTTCTATTCATATATTTGCATAAATTGTGAAAGCTTAATATTTGGCCATAATATTTTATTAAAAAATATAATTTTCGCCTATATAGTGCAGATTAATAGTTATTTATTAAGTGTTTGTTATTTAGAAATAGTTTACACTATTTTACACTTAGTACTAAAATACACCTTCAATTAGAGCGCTTAGGTACGTAAAAAAAATGTAAAATAATGTACACTATTTCTGAATAACAAACAGACCTGTTATGTTTTGTTATCTTTGCAGCAAAACCCTTTACAGTTGAATTGAAATATTCTGATAAAATATCTCACTATAAGGAATGTTTCAATATCCCTTATTATGCAATTTTACTATTTTTTAAAGATGCCTAAAGATAAATCGATTTATTTCATCTGATATAACTTCTATAGCTGCTTCCTATATTAAACAATAAAATAAATAAAACAAAACAGAAAAAATCATTTATTTATTCAGAGTATTATTAACACAATAAAATGCTTATATTTTATAAAATAAATTTATCAAAAACGTTGGAAGGTCGTGTTTAAGGCTTTAGAAGTGACAGTGTCCATCAGGGGTTTTTATGAGAAAAGCAAATGTATGCAATGACGAAAGAAAAATGTATGTAATCTGCATGCAGCAGATACTAGTCTAGACATTGTTAAAATAAAAAAACAGACAAAATGGGAGGTTTGGCGTTTTAGCAGCTGGACTGTAAATGGATGCTTGTGAGTCCAAGCATTTTGGCAACTACTGTGGCCATTAATGTAATGTGTTTAAATGAAATGGTCATTTAATATTTAGTTTTTTATTAAAAGCAGT